>JAOXYM010000020.1:3662290-3672905 GCA_028567055.1 Leptatherina wallacei
CCCCAAAAGAGAATCGAGACACCTCTTGGTCTCTCATGAAACGCGCAAAACGGAGGGGAAGGGCTAAGGGGGAGAATTGAGATTGGGCCTAAATCGAATTCATTATAACTCAAATCAGTTCATCTCGTTATAATCAAGTTGCTACAATACCGATGAATAAAATGTTGTCTTGCTAAACTTTAATAAACAATCACGTTTTGGACAAGATGCTGAATAAACTTGGGACATTTTGGTCAGTATGCTCAACATACGCTGGTCATGTCCACATGGAGACGAGTTCAGGTTTATCTGCTAAAGTTTTGCTACTGTTTGGATGTTGCATCCACATGGAGACGGCGTTGTGGAAGCACAAATATGCTCATTTCTGAAATTTAAAAAAACTGAAAACAGCACTATTTCGTTTCCATGTTTACACCCCATATGCATCTTTCCTGAACCGATGATGCCATAGCCCCCACCTCCACCTTAACCCACATGCACAAACTCTGCCAACGGTTACAGATTACAGTGCAGAGCGTGAAATGGTTTTTACAGCAAAATCTGTAAAAAATCCACCCAATGTCTCTTTTTTAGACAGATTCTCTATAATCTTAATTTATTTTACATTTCATGGGTTTATGTGCATGGTTCATGTCTTCTTCTCTGTTTTTGATGTGTTTCTGTGGCAATGCTATAGCGCCACATACAGTCCTGTCACATATACTACAAAACTTTATGAATGAAATCAGTTCCGTCTCCATGTTGATGTCGGCTAAAACTACTGAAAGTATGAAAGTCCCTCCCACTAAAAATAGTTTTTCTTTTTTTTGTTGTTTATTTAATTGGAACAGTGCAGGTTATTGAACATCGGTATCAAATAATGATGTAAACATGCCGGACTTTAGCTAAGAATGCTCATTTCCGTCTGTGGTCCCACTGCAGGTGAGAAGATAGAATAAAAATAACCTCATATGCAGAGATATAAAACAATAAAATATAAATAATCTACACTGATCCATATAGACAACACAAGAATTAGAAATGATAACGGGTCTGATGTTCTTCTCTTACAGGTACATGAGTGAGAAAACTGGTGTTTGGCAAATTTAGCTTCATTGTGAACGTAAACTGATTGAAGGAGCATTATTTTATCATATGCAAATGATTTGTGCATATAGAACCGGTAAGCACCAATTTGGAAAGTTGGTAAAAATTCTTTTAGGTGTTAATAATAAATGTAAAATGTATATTAAGAGTCAGAGTTAGGTGGCCTAAGCCTTGTTTTAACATCATTTCAAGTCGTTTCGCATGAATCTGCTTTACTTAAAACCATTTATAACAACAACAAAAAAACTAAAAGCTTGAAGGTATTTTTTTATAACACTGACGACTGACTTCCCTGACACTGACTGTCTCGCATCCTCTCGTGAAAGCTTGTTTAAAAGGCATGTTTTGAAAACTGCTGGAAACTGAGTATCACTTGTGCTTTGGAAAACTAAAATAGAGCCGGGGTTGTGTGCCTTCTTGCGGCATCAGGGTGCAGCTAAGGCAAGCCTGTGATTATGTAATGACAGATTAATCATCGGGTAGGAAATAATCTGAGATTAGCATGAGGCTGCCAGAGGAGAGATGGGAGGGGTGTGAGTAGGAGGAGGAGCTGAAAGAGGGAGAAGAGGAGGCGATGCAGGTTAGACTGTCATACAGGAAGCAGGTTAAGGATGACTGCGAGGAAGAGGAGGGAAAAGGGTACTGTGCTCAGAAATAAATCACCTCACTCCAAAAAAAAATCAGAAACATATGTGTTTGTTGTTTTTTTGTTGTTTTCTTTGGGGGACCAGAAGATTATCGTTTGGTTTGACTTGGTTTCTTCCAGCTGTGTAACTAAACTCAGGCCCACAGAGCTCTGTGGACACTCCTGCCTGCTGGTGTCAACACCAATTCCACTTTTTTTTGGCACTCACTGGCTTCATATAAAAATTAAGAATCGAATTCAAGATTTTTGGGACTTGCATGGTCACCTTTCCATATTAAAGAGCTTCTGTAGTCAGAAGGATTACCAGTTAGAATACATTCCTTGGTCTATGTTTAGGGGGGGGGTCTGTTCTGTTGGATTTAAGATCAGTGGTCCCTGGGGACTCAAGTTAAAACCTTATTCTGGTTGTCTGAATGCTTTTTTCCTTGTTTTATTCAGTTTTTTTAACAAATACTTGAAACTCAAAGTTTAATTTCTTTTATTATAAAGCACAAAGTTTCCATACATCATCTACTATAGGAATAAGTGTTGTGCACAGTTCAAGTGTTCTGCATCAAAATGGATGTCTATGCAAGATAAGAACAAAATCTTGATTTTAAGACAAAACAAATGCCATCTTTCACAACAATCAGCAGCTCTGTTATCACCTGAAACACGTTTAAACAGCTACCTATGCAGCCTGCATTGACCTGCTCACACAGGCTTAACACAGATGCTTCACACAGAGTCATGCAAACACAACATGCATGACAACACAAACACAAACATTCAGAAGTTTGCTGCAAACTGCACACAGACGCTTGCAGAAATTGATGCATAGGAAGAACATTCAAACGCTTCAGAGACATAAGATGAGAAACAAGGTAACAGAGGCGCACCGATAACGTCACCATGCACATTACTGCAGATTCAGCGTCTGAGAACTCTCTTCAGAGAATTAAACCAATTCTTTAATGAGCTTTGCTTTGGCACAGAAGAAATATTTCGTATGAAAATGTCTTTAGTAGGAAGTGCCAGAAGTGCCATGAAGAGGCATCTGAGAGCAGAGATAAGGTGAAGCAGCTCTGACCAACCAGGCTGCCATCCAAAGTCAGAGGGTTTAAACCAGCGTTCAGAAGAAAAGTCTAGATTATTGCCATCACTTTTGAGCCTTCTCAATGAAAAGGACATTTTTCTACAGAAAGTTGTGTCTAAATGCCTGTCAGGCTCTACAGCTTCTGTTTAATTTATTTATTTATTATTTCCATTCCACATTGAATTAATAGGAATAATAAGAAAAGGGAGTAAAGTATCACTATGCTTTGCAAACATGGTTTCTTGCACAAATTATTCAGTTCAGTTCAATTCAGCTGTATTTGTTTAGCACCAATTCACAACAATCATCTCAAAGGATTTCTAATTGATAATGAATAATGTATGAGCAGTGTGTTTCTGTGTGAAGTTATACTTTTTATTTATTATTTCAACTTGTAAGATAAGCCTATTGTATTGAAAAAAAAGTGCTATATGATATTAGCATTGTGCAGCACAAAAAAATCCAACATTGCAGTTTTCTGTGAAATTGCTCCTATTTGATGAAAAAAAAATTCTACTTCTGTTGTGGTTGGGGATTAAAGCATGATTCAAACATAAAACGCAACCGAGGACGCATCTCTGCTATAAAGAGGAAACAATGGAGAGGAAAATGAAAGAGGCAGTCCAGTTTACCTTGACGTCAGCCTTCTTGTTGAGGAGGCTCTTGGCTGCTGCAGAGAGGCAGAACGACACACCCTCAGATGGAAGGGTACACATCATACACCTTCAGATGACCACAGCTCTGCAGATCTGCTCACACGAATGCAACTGCACAGTAACTCATGCATGCATGCAGAAAAAAAAATCACCTGCAAATCAACAAGCTCGAAAGCTCACAAATGTAGAAACATGAGCGTGCAACAAATGAACATGCAGAAATCTCCACGTTTGCTCCCCTTCACCACCCATAGGGGCAGAAAATCTAACTCTGTCCAGATCTTATCCTCCCGTTTAAAAAAAAGCTAAGAAAAAAAACTCCCTTCATCCTGTAAAAAGACATTAAAATCCCACACACTGACTCATAAACACTTTTAAAAAAAAAAAAAATCTCCATCCAACTGGCGCCTCCTGACCCTGATCCACTGCCCAAAGCATTAGATAAGCAGAGGGCATCCGGCGCGGCGGGAAGGGGAGGGGGGAGGACGTCAAACTAATTCTCAATATAATCCAAATACACTCACACGCAGTTGCACACAGGACAGATAGATGGGGATTAGGAGTGGAAGCATGAGGGAAGTGGAATAGAGATGCAGGTATGTGATAATGGGTTGGTTAATCTCAGGAGTAGGCTGGATTACTGGAGTTCATTGATGGGAAGGAATTAATGTAGCCATACATGAGGGCAAAAATAAACACCGGGAAGCCAGAAAGTGTGTTTTAGTGGTTAAATTCTCTTCATGATGATTAAAGCGAAGGAAACAAAAAGCAACAGTCATGCTGACATTAATCTCTCATCACGATGACATTGAAGCTCTCAGTGGGTGTGCAATCTCCATGCTTGCCACTTACACTGCACAATTGTTGTTATTCTTTGCACTTTACATTTAAAACCTGACATCTAAGATACTGAATACACTCCAAGCTGCATGAATTTATTTCCTAATTCCTCACAAGGCCGTGGAAGTCTTAAACCCTTGACAGGCAAAGAAGCCTTAAGAGTAATACCCTCTTCTCCCAGATGAGAGATGAGGCTGCTTACCTTGGCAAACATTTGAGAAGCATTAAAGGCGACGGGAAGGGAGAGAAAGATTTAAGAAGAGAGATTAAAACAAGCCGAGAGTGAGTGTGCGATGTTGTGACTCGAGGAGATTTCTGTTTAATCGCGTTGGCTCAGTGAGAGGAGAGGATGTTCAGTTTGAAGAGAAGCAGTGAGAGGATGTGTGCAGCTGAGGTGAGTTTACCTTGTTCCACGATGCCAGCTGTGGTTCCCGCCACGGCGCTGACAGAAGCCGGAGCTGTAGTCTGCCGACCCACTGGAACACAGCAGAATCACACAGTTGCATAGTGCAAGACAATGATAAAGTAAATGACTAATTATTAATGTAGCACAGGATTTTGCACACATTTCTCCTTCTGAACCAGCCTCATTAAGTCGTAACCTTGAGCTTTTCTAACAGTCATGAAGAAGACTGAGGAGGCCGGGTCATGTGATGCAGCTGTCCACTGTTATTTGTCCTCGCTCAAACACCCTTACAGAGCCTGCAGGTGTGTTTTGGCTATGGTCACACTAAGTTCATCTCCATGCTCCACAGTCAGAAGAAGACCAGGAGACAACATCTGTTGTCCTTCTCTGCATCTCACAAACACAATGCAGCTGCAATCTGAAACCTCACATCTGGAAAAACTAGACCATCTTTTCTTCTTGGTTTCTTTCACCCCTTCCACCACGAAGGCTTGAATCACACGACATGTGCCTGCTGTATGAAGCATTAATGTGAAGTCTAATCTGAGCTGATTTCTAATGAAACTCCTGATCTTCCTTTCCTCATTATTTAGCTGAATGGTTTTTGCTTTAAAAAGATTTCTGCAGTTGCTGAATGAGGCTCTTCTTGGGTCAAAAGCACAAATTAGAGATGCAGATTTAAGCGGAGCGTTTTGTTTCTGGCTTTTTCTCAACACCCCCCTTAGCTTTTTGTAGAGATGCATCTTTAAATAACCTGTACTCCATGATTCTTCAGATGTAAACCTTTCCTGAAAGGACTCAAATAAGTTACCGTGTATGTGTGAGATTTAAAGAAAGACAAAATAAAATCTCTGCAGTGTTTCCTGCTTCCTTGCTGCAACCGCCACGCATGTGTGAGCGACTCGGAAAGTGTAGAGAGAAGGCAGAGGACAGATGGCATGTCACTCCATCCTCCTCAGCCTCATCTTTTCAAAGAATAGCACCCACCAGAGAAGTTCCTGGAGACAAGCATGGTGGTCAGGATGGCACCCTAAAGAGGAAAAGAACAAGCAGCAGTTATTCTGAAGCCAACTCAGAGTATGGGCATGTTGGTTTCATGTGGAAAGGAGCTCTGTATGTTCACACTGGCGGACAAAATACCGTCCAGAATCACTTACACTGAAAATATATCGATGAGCAATAGAAACAGGGAGATTGATCACAGGAACTTAAAGTCTGTTTAAATATTCATAAAGGCACAAACACCTTACACAGTCAGAGAGGAGTAATGACTATTTACAACAAACAATCGGATAAATAAATGTTTACTTGGTAAAAAAGTTGATTTTGTGCTCTTTAAGGCTTTCTGACTTTAAAACAAAAAATGTTAAAGGTTGACAAAAAATGCAGCATTATTATAGTTTTCCTGACCATTGTTATGGTGAGAAAGTTAAATAAATGGATCTGGTGTTAAACCAATCCAAAGATATGATTTGAATTTTGTTCTAATCAAATGAAAATTCATATCAGTCGTGTTTTACTGAAATATTACACCTCTGCTAAGCCTGGTTATTTATCTTTAAGTATTTAGACTTAAGCATTTTTTGTTCTTCTTTAATGTCATATGATTTGATTTAAGGCAAGCCACGACAGGCAAAAACTTTTTCTTTTTCTTCAACATTTCTTTCAAACTAGTGGAAAGAAAATGTCAGAAATACACATTTTAAGTATTTATTTTTACAATTTACTGTACGGTGAGGTCTCATCCAAACTTTACATATTTAATCTAATGTTTGCAAATGGTATTTTTTTTAACAAAAATGTTATATCTCATGTGTATTTTCAAAGTTTTTACCTATTCACAGCCAGATTTATAGAACAGATTCTAAAAACAGGGTGAAAAATTGAGGATTTCTGGTTGTTGACAGTATTTGCTGAAAAAGGGATATCTAAAATCCCCTCTTTAAAAATCTTTGACTCAAATATGTCAATAAAATGCAAAAAGAAAAATTTGAATCTAGCTTAAAACCCAATATTCAGACTTCTCCCCCCCCCCCTAGAAATTCATGCAAATTTGAGCATTTTTGGCTATTCAATACCTAATTTGCAAATCTACACATAAAATTTTAAGAAAACCTGCAATACAAAAAATAAAAGTCTTAATGCAAGTAATAAACCAGGAAAGTTTCATGGTGATAGATATTAGACATTTTCTCATATTCACCTGTAGTGTCTCCTTAACTGCCTTAATCTTTAACACTGATTTTGTGGGATAATCATGTTAAATATTTGGTAGTTCCTGCTTCTTGAATGTTACAATATGAAACTTTATCTCCCCTTGCATGACAGTATTCATAACTTGAACACAAACAGGAGCTGGATCAGATCAACAACTTAGATAAAACTTCCGTTTGAGCCACATAGTGTTCTCACACCTTAAGTTTCCTCCTCGCGTTAAACTTCTTCAGGCACTCGACCGTCTCCTGCCTGTGCATCATAGAGGCCACCGTCGAGCGTTGCTGTAGGGAGACAAACAGGGATGCTGAAAATAAAACATCACAGAAAAAAACAGCTCTGACAGTGACAGGTTTACGTGGGCAGAAGCTGTTGAAGAGACTCTGCTGTGCACGAAATGTGTTGACTCTGAGGCTCTTAAGTAACATTTCAGGCATAAACAGATTCACATTTTCTCCCCACGGTGTCCTGACAATAGACTCAGTTTTTGTAATGTGCATATAATAGGGCATGAACCACAGCTAAATGCTGGTAAAGGCGATAAACTAAACCACAAAGGCAGAGAAAAGAGCAAATTAAGAAATTAAAGCAGTGCTTCATTTAGGGAATACTGTGAGTTGAAGAGTTTCATCGACTAATATCTACTTTCTTTTACTGACCAATCAACATCTCTGCAATTTTATGAGCTTTTTAATGAGGCAACGCCATCATTTAGTAATCAGTAGATCTGGTTATAATAACAGCTGTGCATTTAATTAAGTTAATTTGTTTTTGGGGTATTTTTTGTGACATTTAAGACTATTTCATCTTCTCTCTTTTAGCTGCAAACATGGCAGCAGTAAATGTTCTTGGGTGCTAGTAAAGGACAGACATTAAAAACATAATTGAAACTGGTTGGAAGGCTTATCAGAGTTTATTGTCCATGACACACAGGGTGCAAATCTAATAAGGTCATTGTGAAAAGCTTTAATGGTTTAATCAACCAATGTTTTAGATACGCAGTTCTCCTCTATCTGCCATACAGATGTTCACCGGGGGAATGTGAGAGGAATGAGACAGTTTCAAGTTCTTAAGAGGATCAGCTGATCAGGAGGTGATACTAACATGGTGTTCCACCCGAGTTAAACACAAAACTTCCTCCCAACATCCTTAAAGTTTTCTTGCAGGTGTATTTTCATATAAATTACCAAAATTTCTCTTTCTCTAAATTCAAAATGACTTGTTAGCTTTCTTTTAGATACAGTATAATTTTCATGAACTGTATTTTTGGAAACATGTTATATTTTTTCATGCTTCTTTATATGAGGACGTGCTTTGCATGAATAAATACCACACATAAAGGCATTTTCAGCCTGTATTTAAACCTTACTCAGTCTTTCCAAACATCTTCATTGATTACCGGGTTGTCATGTAAGACGTTTTGTTTGGGCAAATCAGAAAAGATATGATAAAAATATGTTTTAATTTGGTGATTTCAGTTCTGTGATCACTATCATGGTAAAGAACTATCAGGTGTGTGCTATGATTTTGATGTTTTATACTTATTTTTTAAATTGTTTTTATGATTGTGAAGCACTTTGTGATGCGCAATGTATGAAAAGTGCTATAGAAATAAAGTTTGATTTGATTTGATTTGAAAAATAGCTAAATGGAAAAAAGAAAAAGAGGTTGCTAACCCTGAATTTAGCAAACACCTCCTCAGTTTCATCTTCATACACGACCTTTTGCACAGCTGGAGCTATTACAGCACTCATATCAACCAAAATATTTACCTTGTTTTTACATTTTTCTTTCAAATTGATTATTTGAATTTGGGTTGTTGAGCAGTGCCCTTCAATCAAACTGTTTGATCTAAATTCACTGTGTCGATTAAGTTGGAATAACTAAACCAAGTTCAATAAGTTCAGCAGAACAACTCTGCTGAATTTCAAACTCACTCATTTTAAAACTTAATTAGCAAAAAAACAGGATTTTCCATGAAGACAAACTGGGACATTTTCTACTCTTAAGTTGCAAAAAAACACCTAAAATAAACTGGTTTACTCCATAAGTGGTGTCCTGGATGTACATGCAAGGTGGTGGAACTGATATTTTGATGTAGGGCAAACCAAGTGCTTATCTCTGAGATAGGTTTCACTCCCACTCCTCTGTGGAACAAATTGTTCAAGATAAGCTGCCCTGGTATCAGTACATGTCAGAGGTTTCATGCCTGGAAACAGGTGGTGCTGATATTTGCCAGCTTCAAGCAGATTTTCTGCAGCTTATTGTCCCACGATATACAAAAATTAATCAGAAGAAGAGGCTGTGAAATGTTGTTTGTGTCAGCTTTAACAGGGTGCTGGGTACATGCAGCTACTTACGCAGACCCATGGGTGCTTCAGAGCCTCCTGGGCTGTGATTCTCTTGGCAGGGTTGATAGTCAGCATTTGATTGATCAGGTTTTTAGCTTCTGGAGTCACAGTGTCCCACTCTGGGGAGGGAAACTAAAACACACCGATGCAAGCCCACATATATACGTTAAAAATGTAAACGTTAAAGTGTTTGATACAATGAAAGAGAAAAGCAGTGGAAGAAAATACTCACATCGTAAGCTCCAGCTTTGATCTGCTGGTAGAGTTTGTGCTGGTCCTCGTCCCAGAACGGAGGGTACCCAACCAAAAGGATGTAAAGGATAACACCTACACACAAAAACACAATCTTTGTCTGAGTGACAAGCGGGAGAGCGAGGAGGCGGAGGCAGAGAAATAAACAAAGTGCTTACCACATGCCCAGATGTCTACAGGTTTGCCATACGCCTCCTTTCTCAGCACCTCTGGCGACAAGTAGCCAGGAGTCCCTGCAAAGCCTGCACACAAAAACAAAGAAACACTCAGCTTCTTATCAATAAGATTTCTAAATGCTCACTGCAACATAGTACGACAAAAGTTTGTGACCCGTGCATAAACTTTGTTTTCCAGGATGTTTCGTTCAGCTAGAATACAAATTGTTGACAGTAGAAGTTCCTGAAAATGGACAAATTTGTCTGAAATTATTATACAAGAAGAGGGAAAATGGACCCTACTTGTAAAAATGCGATCACAGAGCAGAGGAATGTGTTTAACAGCATGGATGTATATGCTGAACTCCATTACTAGCCTAGAGTCATGACCTCTGCTCACAGCCCTGAGTGTTATAAGCTACTTTATTTGCCTGAGTGGATGAACTAAAGCTTAAAAAGTTGGATATAAATCCAACAAGGGTCATGAACTGTTTTGCAAACTGCCGTAATGCCACAATCCAACACCTATTTTGGCTCATTTATAAAAGTAAACTAATCATAAAGCTTCCAAAAACATTCAGCTATGCGTTAATTTCATGGATGTAAAATGTCTTTATTATATTTTTATGCAATGGGCACATTTTTGTATAGTTAGCAGTAACCACACAATCAAACTATCGTCACAAAAAGAATAAACATCCAAATATAAACCAGCATTACAACAGGCCGTCTAACCTTGGGTCAGATCTAAATCTGATAAAAGGGGTTCTCAACTTTCAGTGGGAAGATGTGTAGAGTATTTTGTTAGACTGAGGTCAAATGGGCTGACATGATTGTTCAGCATGTGCCTTTAGCAATACTTAAAGGAGACATATTATGCAAAAATCACTTTTATAAGTCCTTGGAATAGTCTCTTACAATGTTCTAAGTCACG
>JAOXYM010000020.1:3685030-3697058 GCA_028567055.1 Leptatherina wallacei
GTAATGGGAACACAAACAAACCGGGCGGTGTGGTGCCGGGCCGGGCTGAGTAGGTGCTAGTGTGAAAGGGGCATTTGGTCATCGTGGACACAAGGATTTACTTGTTCATGTGAGAAAGTAGGAGAGGATATGATGCTCATGAAAGACCATCTTAAGGGCAAAGGTAGATATTTTATTCAACAGGACCAGATGTTTTTTCTTTAGTGCCTCATGTTACATGTAAAAGAACAATAAAACTTACTTTCTGTTTTACTCTGACTGACACTGCCTGTCACCACCATCACTGCCTGGGGTTGGATGTGTTACCATGGCAACCGAGTTGTTAGAGGAGAAGCTAGTCTCTGTTAAACCACAGCATTCATTTCAGAAATATGGGTGTGATATGACATCAAAAGTTAAATATACAAGTAGATCATTCTTGAAATGGCCTATAAGGATCTAAAAATGATGTTTTTGTGTTCGTTAATGACAGAAACAAAATCTGTTTTTTAACTAAAATTACAGTCTTTTACATGAAGATGGTGTTAATAGAATAAGATTTGAGGTTCACAAACAATTTTACATAAAAAAAACAGGAAAAATTGAATCCTCTGTTGTATTGACATCCTTTATGATACCTAATATATGAGGGGTGGACAGGATTGAATGAAAAGGGAAACTAAATTAACTAAATTAACTACCAAAAAAATAAATAAACAAATGAAAATACTTCCAGCGCTTTACACCATGTATGGTACGAAGAAGTTGAGTCTATTTCATGGATTTCTGTGAGAATTGCCGAAGGAATTCTGAGCAGGTGTTGTTATGCCTGTCACTAAAGACAGAGAGATTTTAACGACTTCAGCTAAAACTGCTGTTTAACCACCTAATGAAGACTGTAAATTAGTCGACAGCAACCTATAAAAACAACGAGTCAGCAACAGCGATGCGATCAAATTCTCTTCTGCAGGTTTCTAAATTTGTTGCAGCACATGTCACATCCATTTTAGTCTTAGTGTATTTGTCATGCTTTGAAATAAATAAAATAAATATGACATTGGTTGATTTTTGATAATAAATAGAGTCAGCACGGAGGGTTACGTGGAGAGAGAGTGTGACTACTCCTTAGAAACCCCCCATATTCCTGGATTTTAGTGGTCACACTAACTTGTTTCTTTGATATCTATCAGCTCAGATTCTTGTCTTTAATAACTACAAAACATTGCATTTATTTTCTATATTTCATTTAAAAGCACATGATATCATGTAGTAAACACAGTGTTCTAGTAACATGGAGCCAATTAAAGCCAGACTGTGAGAGGAAACCAGATTCCTCTCGTCAAATACCATCTTCTTATTTTTTAGATTATATATAATTGGGTACAATTCTGTATTTTTTTTAATACACTTCATTTATGACATTTGTGTAGGCTTGCAGAACCATGTCATAATAAGCCAGACAGGAATAAATATACAACACATCAATAAATTCACCCGTACATCTTTAATTGTACTGGTTTCATAAACATATTTTGTTTTATCCTACCTTTTCTTAATCATTTTATTTTTATATTAAATGAGTCAGACACTAGGAAACTGGAATTCACCAGCCTTCCTGTCTCAATTTGAACAGTAATGGTGCTCATAATGTGCCTGACTAATCCTTTTTTTTCCATTTTGAGTCAGATCAGGATGTGAAAAAGGTGATTTACTCCCCTGAACATGACAACAGGTGTGGTGATGCTGTAACACCACCAGTGGGGAGAAAACAGCTAAAAATATGTTTACTGCATCTCTCATTCAACCTCTTTCTTTCCTCCTTTTTAATCTTTCTGTCCCCTTCCTTTTCTCTCTCTCGCCTCCACAAACCGCCTCCACAGTCAAATTGATTTAAGTCTACCTCCTGAGGGGTTACGGCGTAGGCGTGTGTGCGTTCTTTTATTTATTTATTTTGTGTGTATGTTTCCATCCCTTTAAATTTCGGCTCTGGGGAAAGCTCTTCAATCTCAATTTGCTATTCGGCTCACAGAAAACTGTGCAGAGGTGTGATCTGTCAGAGCTACTCTGCAATGCCAGAAAGAAAGAGGAAAACAATGTGTCAGAATTTGCTGTGCGCTAATGTAATGAGGCAAACTCTCGGGGCTGCACCAAGACACACGGTGGGGATGATGGAGAAAGAAGAGAAGAGAAAAAAGAGGACCACTGGGGTGCAGGGGGGGGGGGGGTTACCTGGCATCTGTTTCACTGTAGTACTCTCGAGCCACGATGTCCTCAAACAGTTCCCCTCCTGTCACCCTGAGGAATGTAAAGATATGCTTAAAAACAACACACACACACACACACACACATATATACACATGAACAGGAGGGGGATGTCCTCATTAGGGGGAAACCCCGGCTGCAGGATTCTCTCCGACTGGGTTGCCATGGAGACTGGCTCCAGTGTGGGGGAGTGTAGCTGTGTGCGCGCTAAAGTGGGAGCTGCAAAGAGGGAAAGGAGAGGGGGGGGGGTGCTGTTATGTAATGGGGGGGAACTGCCTTGAAAGCAAGGAGGGGATGAAGATAGAATAAGAGGAGAAGGGATGAAGGGATGAAAAGATGTGGATGTCAAATAAGAGGAAGTGTGGAAGGAAACAGATGCAGCAAGTACTAAGGAAGGATGGGGGGGGGGGGGGGGATGAAGCTTCCAGGGAGACGATAGAGGAGGCTGAGCAGCGCAGCATGGGAGGGAGGAGAGGGAGAAAGAGAGGGAGAAAAAAAGGAAAGAAGGAGGAAAAGAAGCAACTTACAGGTCAAAGAGGAGATAGTGGAAGCCTTCCTCAGAGATGCTGTCATGGAGACGAACTGGAAAAGAGGCATCAGGATAATTAGATGTTTTGTTTTAGGAACAATCTGAGTCAAACTGTAACTGATGAGTATTTCTGAGGTCAGCCTGTCAGAGTTCATACTTTCATCTAACAGAGCAGCTGTAACTCGTCAGAGTGACACCCGCTACGTCCAGATCTGTCGGCGCTGGGATCACTCTGTGCTCGTAGTTGTTGCAGCCTGATTACTGCAGTTGAGTCTGGATGGACAAGTAAGGCGTCTGCAGCCTTTTTACAGGGGTTTTCAGCAGGAGTGAATGTATTCTGTCCATTCAGGGGTCGTATTTTTCACTTGTGGCTCTCGTCTGGTTCATGACTGTTACAAAAATACCTTTTCTACATCTCCATGTGCAGAGCAGCTGCTTTAAAATATTCTGGAAGATTAAAGCCAACGATGCCTTGCACTAACCTTCACATCCAGATGTAGCTCCATCTTGTCACTGTTACATAACACCTGCATTTTTACAATAGTAGTAGTAAGCTAAGGAATTACTCCCAGTTTGTTGACTAAGGTCAACACTAAATATGTATTTTTCTTGATAGAAATTCCTCAACCAGCCATGAATCTATGCTCCTAAACACAGTCCAAGTAGCCAAAACTTAAACTGTAAAAACTAACTATAAGGTGTCTTAAGAAGCGAGATTAATGATGAGACTACCTTGAAGTCAGATTTCTTAAACTTCACAAAAGGGAGCTCTCATTTAAGCTGACTAAGTCACCACAGTAGCTGCTTCTGAACACATAAGCTGCTCCTGGTTGTGATGTTATGTTCAAAGTTTGAACTAACAATAAAACAGAGCCACCTTTTCATTGATTCAGGCGTTTAAACATCAGGAGGAGGCAGGAGGCCATCACATCTGTGCTTGTTTCTGAGACTCAAACCACCTCAGTTTGCTAATTCTCTCCCCCTTTCTGTGTCTTTTCCATTTCCCCCTGGAATGATTGTAGCTAGGGGTTAAATACTCTGCTTTTCATTCATTTGTTAGATCACATATGCTGTAGTGTTTCAGCCTAGAACTTCCGTCTCATGAACCTTTTGCAACTCTTCAGCTATTGAGCAAGTTTCACTTCACTGTTGCTTTAACTTAAAGGTAACCCCCCCCCCCCCCCCCCCCCCCCGCCTGCAGAGGGGTTTGGATAAGCTTCCATCATACTGAGATCTATATTCAGGAGGATTTCTTGTGGAGGAGAGGACTGACAATAATCAACACAATGTTGTAATGAACCTCATTTTAATCTCATCCAAGCTTCAGTTTTTCTTTAAGGTAATTTCCTGCGAGCCACAACACTAAACAGAAATCCCCTTAATGATTTATAATCATAATAATCGATATGTAATCGGCTGTTATCACACTTGAACCCGGGTACATTCGACCAAGCTCACCGATGTTGGCGTGTTTGAGCAGTCTGCAGATCCTGGCTTCTCTCTCCAACTTCTGATGGTCTACAAGAAAATTTAAAGGATTTTTTTTTTTTTTTTTTTTTACAAAAGCATGAAAATGATGAGGATAAAGAAAAAGAGGGAGAGTTGGGTGAGGCAAACGTGACTGTAAACACGAAACATATATTTACAGCTGCATGAAATTCAATTGTGTCGTGTAATAAAGAACAAGTTCGACTTTTTTTATGGTAAAAACTACTTTTCAAGGATAAAGATAACATGTGTTTTAATACACACTGTTAATTTCAGATAGACACACACAGATGAGAACAGCCTGAAGGTTGCGTTTGTCCCAGATGTTCATTTTACCCGTTTTTACCAGAAAGGAGACAAGAAGAGAAGAGAGAAGGGAGAAAAACACAAAAAGGAGAGGATACAAGGGGAGACACGAGAGGAGGGGAAATCAGGGGGAAAAGAGGAGAGAGCGGAAAGTAAACGAGAGGAAAGGAGACATGAAGAGTTTAGAGGAAACAAACAACAGATAAAAACAAAACAAAACAAGAAAAAGCAAGAAATAAAGGGGAAAGAGAGAAAAGCCAATGGAAGAGGAAAATGAAGTGGAAGGATGGGATATTAGTAGAAAAGAAACAATTGAAGAAGACAAAATGAAGAAGAAGGGACACAAGAAAAGCTGAGATGAAGCCAGAAGACAGCCAATGAGAGGAAGCGAGAGGAAACAAAGGAGAAGTTGTTTTAGGTGATCCAGGAATCCTGTTCTCTCCGAGCAGCAGCTGGTCCTGCCCTGCAGTTCAGACACACACATCTGTGTCGGTCATTAAAACCTAAACGATGAACAAATTCTCCTCCACAGAGCAGCCGGTAAGACGGAGGACAGCTGTTGTGTTTCTAACCACAGTCTTACGTTTAGATGTTCTCTTTGGCATCTTCTCATTATTTGATGAGTTTTACATCAGAAGAATAGAAGCAGATGCTTCTTCATCGCAGTTGGACTGAGAGGGACATAACATCTACAACAGCCCATTAAAAGAATCCAGTCTGCAGCTAATAACAAAAGAGACTGTTTCTGTAATTGTTTGTTTTCAGGAAATTGAGGATTTTTTGGATGCTTTATATTCTGACTGAAGCATCGTCTGCCACTCCCCAAGGAACAGAGATGAAGGCTTCACATGCTGGAATCAAGCAAGCGCTAAGATATGCTAATGTGAGCTTTCAGATCTGAGACATACACGTAATAATGACACCATGCTTCTTGTGCATGTTGCAGAAGCCGCACATGCCACAGGGTGCACACCACGACTCCATCTTGTAACTGTCTTTGTCTCACCTCTGGCTGAGAGCTTTTTGGTGTTGATGATTTTGGCGGCGTACTCTTGGCCTGTGCAAAGTTTGACACAGCGGCGCACCACTGAAAAGGCCCCCCTGGGAAACAAGAGACAGGAGAAAGGAGGAGGAGACGGGTCAGCTGCCATAAAAGCTTTGTCAGCATCAAAACGGACATCTCAGCTATCAGTGAGTGACCTCACGCTTGTCCTGGACTCATCCTCTCTCTGCTTCTGATCCCAGGCAGAGAATTGTGTGAAAGTTTTTAGCTCTTGGTCCTGTCTCAATCATCGTCTGGTAGAAACAACATAGTGTGCAGGATCTGACTTTTCAGCAGGCTTCCTCGGTTTTAAATAAAACTCTCTCACTTGTGAACAGATTTCACCTTTTAAAAATGTATTAAAGGTGCAATATATGATCTTGGGCGTCACACGAGAGCTGCAGCATCTCAGTCCCAAACCAACAGAACAAAAATAGAAAGCAATCTTGGAGCTCTTTAACCCTTAAAAGTCTGCTCAACGTAAAAAGCAAGACAAAAATTCCTTTGCATTTTCTTTTCTTCTCATTTGGATAATAATAAGAAGAATCAATTTTTTTTAACAAATGGTTGAGATGACAGTTAATAATATAGTAACAATAGTGAAATGGTCCAAATTTGAAACAGTAATGAGATAACAAACACTTACTTTTGGCTTTACAAACCCAAACCCAGCAGCAGAGATGACTCAGGCAGGTTTATTTCTACAAGTTTTTAATAAACTTTATTATAGTCACGGAAAAAATTGCTCTACCAAATGTTAAAGAAGGCTATTCAAGGGCTGATAACACAGGGTTCTGTATCTCGTAAAAGCCAGACAACGGCAAATTTGCTCTTATCACTCACTTTACAGGAGGCTGCTAAGCTGAAGAACACAATTTATTCAACATTCAACCTGAGCAAAGGGAAGTTTCTTGTATAGCAACATGCACACCCAGACAGACCCCCTGCCACAACATAGACCCATCATGATGATAAAGTCAAATAATCCTCAAACTATAGTTCTTATATTTTGTGTAGGAGGTTAAAAACTAAAGCTAAATATTTCTTAAATCCTTGCTTGTCAGTCACATATGGCTCGGCCTGCCAATGAAGGATTACAGCTAAAACTGGGACTGTCTAAACAAGCTGGAATCTATCACACTTGATAGCTCTTTTCTATTTTTATTTTGGGGAAAAATTCCAATCACATGCATCACAGTTTTACATAACTAGATCACACGCTTCCTTAGGTTCTCACATTTTGATCCCACTGTGCAGAGGAATTCATCAAAGCACTGATAAGCACATTTTCTTGATGTTGCTTTACCGTATTTTTCCCCAAGAAATTCAACTTTTACAGAATCACATTTCAAATGTTCATCCAACAGTACAACATATTTCAATTATAACAAATAAACGATTATAATTAGAATTAATTCTAAGAAAAAAATGTGCATTTTACTAAATTCTGTTGGTTTATCTGTAAATTAATTTAGTTTGAGTAAGTGTTGTCTACCTTAAATACCATATTATTGAAAACCTAATTTTATTCAAGTAACCTTTGACATTTGTAACCAACCAATGTGCAAAAATGGTTGATTTAAATTCATATAATCCCACATTAACAATGCTCCATACAGTCACACACTATCTACAGTATAACAACGCATCTATTTCTCTTATTACTTTAAATAATTTCCCTCCATGACTTGAATCATTGCAGTGATGTCAGTGGCATCAAACAGGCAAAATAAGTGAGGGAAGAGTTGCATGTTTAAAGATAAATACTGTAGCTGTGCATTTAGGAGTTTTTAGGCCCATATTTGCTCATGAAACCCTGTGGAGACCTACAGAAATAACCACCTCTGTCATTCCTCAGAGCTAATTTTATCTCACCTCAGCATTGTTACGCAATGAAACACTCACACTCCCCTCAGAGCCCCTGCCTCTCATGTGCTCTCCAACTTGCATAGATTATGAGGAGACAAGGTGAGTAAGCATGACGCTCGCTGACATCCCCCAGCATGGTGGAAAAAGGCAGCAGAGCTTCAACATTATGGGTTATCTGCAGGGCAGGTGGGAGTCAGGAGGAGGGCTGGATCTGGGTCCAAAACGTGGATTAGCTCACCTCAAAGTGTATCACATCTCTAATATAACCCTCTGTTTTCCCATCTTTCTTCCTATAACGTTCAGATAAAGCTAGACAGTAAAAAATGGTTTATATCCACAAAAAAACTGTAGAATTATCATCATGTTAATACTTTATTGAGTAAAAAATAGACATGTTTGGTATGAAGAAGGTAAATGATTCAACTATGAAGTCGGAGATTTTAGGAGCTTACACCAACCAACCCAGAAAGACGGGTCTAAGAAAGAAACAAACGGAGGTTGCAGAAGGGCCAAATCAATTCCATCATTTTGCATCGAAGAAAACCATAAAAAAAAAACTTAAGCAGGAGGAATTTTGCATGGAAATGGTTAAAAACTTTATAGAAGAGTGTAAAAGAGTAATACTTGCTTCTGAAGCCAAAGATGTACATCTTCCACTGAAAACATATTGTTTGTTATTGTTGTGACGACGTGTAAAAATCCAAATAAAATCAGAATTCATTGATTTATAAAAAAACCTGTATTTAGTCAGAATATAACAGAGAAATACAGGAAATGTTGAACGTTGATAAAAATATAAACTTTAGCTCATGTCAAAGGTGATGGGTCTTGCATGGTAGCGTGGTTGTTAGCGCAGCAAGGCGTCTGCATGTTTCCACCACGCCTGGACAGATGTGTAAGCTGTCTTGGTCCTTGGGAACAACTCCAGGCCCACATACCATCAGCTGAGACGCTCAGACTTTTATCCAGAAAATGATTTTGTCTGTTGTGTTGCACAATGAGTATTACCTTCAGCCCATACCATGACCTTTCCCAAGCCTAACTATGTAGTTTCTTATTTCTAACCGTGTGCTTTTTTAATTTGAGACACATTAATATATAGTTAATGATAATTCTACTAACTTGAGTGAGCGAGACTGTGTTGCCATATTGGCTTCGCACTATGCTTGCGTTGCTTTTCTGTGCACATCTATTTTCCAGCGTGTCCATCCTGCAGAGAAATATTCCTCTTGAGTCACTCCTTCCATTTTTTTACCCTTAACACTGTAATTTAGGCTCATCTCATACATAAACCCAAGACGTTGAAAAGTCATAAACAAAACAATAGAAGAACTCTTTTATCAGCAAGGACAGCTGCAGCTTCTCCAGTAGGTCTATTGTCTTCAACTTATCACTACCCACATACACACACACGCACACGCACACACTAGGCTGGACAACACTACCATCACAAAATAAACTGAACTGTGAAATGAACATTTGAGGTTCAAAACTAATATCATGTCCAGCTTTTTTCCCCTCCAGAGCTGGCTGAGGAATAAATGTTCCTGTGAGGCAGACACTGCAGAGTGATCCTCTCTTCCCACGCACAACCTGACAGAGACATGGAGTCCACTTTGCATCTACCCACTTTGGCACCCATAGCCTCTACAGCCTCTCAGTTTGTCTGCATCCTGTTAGAGGCCACACAAATCACCAAACTATTTTTATTTTTCTCCTTTTCAGTCACAGGACACACCTCATTAGATTTTCAGTAGCTGGAGAGCTGCAGCAGCAGCAGCAGCATCACTCTCTGGCTTCCCTGCTAAGCTGTGTGCCACTGTGATTAAAGCCAGCTGATGATGAGGGAGCTTAATTCCAACACATCAGCTTTTTTCCTGATATTAGGCCTATTTGTCCCTAATTAGCTTTTGGACCCTGGAGTAGGAGGGGGGGGGGGATGGGAGGAAATGGGAGGGAGGGGGATGCCCAGAAGTGCTCCTGAGCTTTAGGAACCTCATCTTCATACAAAATCCAGCTATATCTAATGACAACCACAGCATGGCTTCTACATTTAATCATGAAATATAAACATAAATATTAAAAGATAGACACAGAGACAGATTAGGCTCATTTTAGAAACATGATTGGTTTGAAGGGATGGAGCTGCATCCACCACAGCAGATGTGCAGAGCTCCATCCCTCATGCTCCGCGCGCGGTGCTCGGACAGGGTCAGGCTGCATGCAGGAGGCACCTCATCGATTCTAACTTACTTGCCGAGCTCCTCGTACAGCTGGTATTCATCTGTGAAGCGCGTGCAAGTAGTCGTTGCCATGATGTCTCCTTTTACTCGGACGTGTGTGAAAGGAGTCCCAAATATCTCGGCGCCTCTCTGGCTGCGGACCTTTGGGGCTTCAGTCTCCGCCCACCTCAGACCTCCGGACGGCTGAGTGCTTCAGCTGCAGCCTGGCACATAAACGCGCGCGCGGGTCCGGACTTTGACAGAAGTGCGCTCTCCGCTCTGCAAAGGAGAGGAGGGCGGACTCTTTAAATACCACACGGGATGTTAACGTGAGCTCACCGCATGACGTGATCCTCCGGAGGACAAAAAAAAATACAATAAACGAGGAAAAATGTAAATAAGATGCCGGCAGATAGATGAGAAACGCGGGGAAAAGCAGAATCTCATCTCCCATCATAATAAATCATGATGATAAATATATAATTGTTACTTCATTGCATTGAGAGTGACGCACGAATCTGTTTTTAAGGCTTCAGTGAGGAAATCCCCTCATTAAAATATGGAATAGATATTAAATCATTTTAGTAACTTTTAAAAATATTAAACTAAACTTCAGTTAAATCGATTAAACTCTCAGAGGATGTGTTGTTGTTGGGTATATTTCTACTTTATTCTACTTCACTCTTTTACTCCAAACATTGCACTGGCAAATGTCTCAATAGCCTATATTTTTTTTTCTGACTCAGATATTCATATCAAGATTTCTCTTTTAAGAAACACAATCTAAACTCAGGAATTTCTCTTTCCAGGAAAGACGGGAAGCTTTAACACAACAATGTCCTGAATCAGTACTTTATTGATGTATTTCAACCTTTAGACCAGACACAAGTTTCAAGATGATTTTTTAATGTTTTCACTGTCCAGCTTTATTGCATTTAACGTTTTATTTCTCTTTTTTTCTTTTACAAATCTAGAATTTGATGGAGCAACAAACTCACTGTTACACCACCCTTGCAACCTCCCAATCAAATCCTGTACTATTTATTTATTTATTTATTTATTTATTTATTTTATTGGGGGGGTATATGAAAATATATTCTTGGACAATTCTTTTTGTTTTTTTAAGTCAATTATATATTCCAGATATACTTTTATACAGATGCAATTGAAGCTCTATTAAGTAATTATAATGCTAACTCTACTTGCTTAAAAGCAACAGTAAAGTATAATTAATGCTCTATATTATACGTTGTTTGCTTAGTGTATATTCAAATAGTTTTGCAACAACTTGACTGCCTGTTTTGGACAGAAATTAACTGAATTGAATTTAAAAAATACTTTATTAATCAATTAATTATTAAGTTAAATATGAGGACTTTAGATAAAAGAAACTAGTACACTTAAAGTTTCCTACTGTAAGTTAGTGAGTTGTTTCTTTTTTGGGGGGGAATAAATGTTAATACTGTCAACAAGAGTGTCATATTGTAGCATGCTGGAGAATCTTGGTGTCTCTGACTGTACTTTTACCACAGAGAATTAATTTTTGCTGTACCTGCTGTTATTAGAACAGGAAGTTAGTGGGGCACAACATGAAAGATCTGTTATAGGTTCAGGGGTCCCACCCACTGGGCCTCAAACTGTTTGCTATCAGGATAATATTCTGTAAATAGTATAGTTTTTGTAGCTGAACCTTTCTTTTTTATACCATCCATTGTTATCAATGTGGTCACACGTTTCTCCCACAGTGGGTTTTCCTCTGGCTTCTGCCTTCCTCTCCACACTAAACTTCCCCACAGTCTGACTGTCAGTAGCTTCGCTCTTCATCTGAGAGGTAGCAGGTAGCAACGGTCGCTACAGGTGAGGAAAGTTTTGTAACCCAGGAGAATGTAGACGTACAACAGGGACGACCCGTTAGATTGAGTCTACAACATGCAGGGGAGTAGCTCTGGAGGAGGCTCTAGCTAATTTGGACATGAACACTGAACTTCTGAGGTTCTCGTGAGGTGTTTACATCTGGACACTGGCAGCTGATCCTGTAGGTCACAGAGTGGGTTCCTCTATGGTTCATCTGTGATGTTTGAAGGATGCTCCACGCCTACTTGTCTGAGCAGTTAATGAACTCTGACTTTAATCTTTGCAGTCGAGCACGTCCTGTTTCTCCTTCTGAACATTATCAGATTATTATTTCCACCTGCAGGACGGAAAGCCCTGACTGAGATTCAATTAGAAAAACTAATTAGAAGAACATCCTGCTGCACATAACGTGATACATTCATGTAAATATAGTCAATGCACAACAATGCAGAACCTCCAACACACACACACACACAC
>JAOXYM010000020.1:3871416-3888507 GCA_028567055.1 Leptatherina wallacei
GGTTATCGGTCTCCTTAAGCACCAATAATCGGTATCGGTATCGGCCCCAAAAAACCAATATCGGTCGATCCCTAGTTAGAACTATGCAGTTCAGCCTGTCTGGTTCTGTCTGGTTTGCTTGTGGCTTTGGGAGGGTGGAGGAAGTTTAAAGTGCGTTGAATCCCCACTGAAATGGCTCATTTTCAACAGGATATTGTACAGGATCTTCGGCATGTTGCTCTTTTAGCTGATCACTGATGACTGTCCTGTGTGGTGGGGATGCAGTAACCGAGAGGCTGTTCCAGCTGCAGACACGCACAGCTAGCAGGCTGATGGTTCTGGTAAAGTTGGCTGTGAGAACACGTTGGATCATTGAGATAAAAACTTTTCTAGACTTTCCCCGAACGTCCACTGAAGGTCCCAGCTAACCATCAGAGAACGTCTAGACCCCACGGTTTCCCTTCCACCTCTCCCCGCTCCATCGCAGCCGCTGTTGCCATGAAAACACGTTCATCTCTGATTATATCCGAGCCTTCTTCACTTCTGTCATCATACTTCCACAAACAAAGATGTTGTAACTAATCTGACTGCTTGTATTTGATAATGACCGAGTGGTTGTGTATTTATTCAGTAGTTTGAGATAAATCTTTAATAGGTGAGTTGTAATCAGAGAAAACTAAAATCAGATATCAGGATAAGCCCCCGCACATTGTTCCTGAGTGAACTATAACAACATACCTTCCCACAGGCTCGACAGTGATGCCGTCTCTTGGTGAAAGTGAACTTCTGGGAACAGTTCATACAGTTTGGAGCTTCAGAGTCTGGCACCCACGCTGGCTGTTTGCTCCCCAGCTCCTCCACTCCCTCCTTCTTCCAGTTCACTGACCTAGCAGCATCAGTAGGCGGCTCCCCGGTGTAAGGTGGTGGCTCTGACAGTTCATCATACCCCACAGAGTATTCCTGATGCTCCTGGGGGCTGTACCCAGGGCTGGAATCTCCGAAGCGGGAATGCTCCTCTGTAGGACTCGGGCTGGTGGTTGAACTCTCCTCATCCTCTGCTGTAGGAGAAGCGCTGACCACCTGGACCGGCTCCTTTCCCTCCTCTCCTGCTGGTGGAGGTCTTGTGATTTGGCAGTTTAGCTGTTTAGGTCTGGCACCTCCATAGGAGTGCAGCTGATCGGGGCTACTGATGTGCTGGAAAGTGTTGCTGGTTGCAGAAAAGCTCGCCTCAGAGGAGTCTTCTTCAGGTCTGCAAGAGTTCTGTGATACGGAAGGAGCTTCAGGGATAAAACTTCCCTCTACAGACACACTAGCTACTCTGTCACTTTCTGGGGATGCCAGATCTACATCCTCCTGATTCCTTTGAGCACAGCTCCTCAGTTCCTGCTCCTCAGGCCTGTTCTCCAGAACTCCATCTGACTCTGACAGAGACTCGGGCTGACTACAACCTCCATGACTGCTACAATAAGAGACGCCTGAACCCTGCTCTGCTTCAGCATGCGTCTGCAGGAAAGCATCCAACTCCTCATCCGTAACCAGAAGCTCAGCTTGGTCGCTCTCTGGCAGATACTCAAACCCAAACTCAGGAGGATCCACTGGGCTGGGTTCTGGGCGGTCAGAAGAAGGGAGGTCTGCAGGGATAGGCTGGAAGGAGACATGCTGCCCTTCTGGAGACAACCTGTCTTCTGCAATCTGGTCTGAGTCACCAGGTCCTTCTAAATGGCTCCTGCCACCCCTGGCATCATCCCTTGCTTCCAGAGCTGACAGGGAGTCTGCTTCGGTGCTCTCAGACATGTCTGCCTCGTCACAGCGCTCTGAAGCTTCCCCCGACTCGTCTCCTGCGCTCTCCGACTTCACCAGAGCTCCACACATTGACACGGCTATCGGGAGGCACGACAAGCCGACCGCTTCGCTGTGAGAGGCTTCATACTTTTCACCTGAAGAAGACTTTGCTTCACCTTCATCCAAAGCTTCATGTGACTCTTCATGTTCAATCTCTGAGGTAACTTCATTAACGCCACCAACTGGCTCTGATTCATGGTGGTCTAAAGAGTTCTCCACCACCTGGTCTGAGCGGGCCTCATCTTCACCATCCCGCTCCCCTCCATCAGATGACTCAGGGGTCCTCGTGGGCAGAGACTCATCGGGGGGCTCACAGCCTCTCTCTGCTGCTGCGGGAAGTATGACGTCCAGCAGACTGAGAGAGGCCGAGTATCCACCGCCCGCCTCATGGGAGTCTAGAGACAGGAGCACATCTGTCCCTGCACAGCTTTGCTCTTCCTGAGCATCTCCGACTGCTCCCCTCTCCTCTGTCACCACAGGACTCTCAAAGTCCACAAGCAGCGCCTCTTCCTCCTCCATCTGCTTCTCCACCACGTCCAGCTCACTGAAAGCGTCATGGTTGTTGGCACGGATCAGGATGGCGGAGCTCGTGTCGTTCACGAGGTCGCAAACTGGCTTCAGGGCTCTGTCTGGGCAGGGAGGGGCGGAGCTTTTCACCGGCCTGCGGTCCACAGAAGAGAGAAGGTCCACCGCGGTGAGAGGCTGACCCCTGACCTCTCTGTCATCGCCGCCGCGGTTGTGACCGCTGGAGGAGGCTGAACCATAATGAAGAGAGTTGAGGTCCGGGAGGCTTGCTGGGACAGGGGAGGCCTCTGACGATAAACCCGAGGGGCCGAGTGAGGCAAAAGGGTACGCTGGGGGCTTCAGGAAAACGGGTTTGCATTCAAGCTCCTCTGCAAAAAGAAGGAAATACAAATCTTTTGGTCAACAGTCTGCCACCTTAACAGTGAAAAATCAACTGATGATAAATGTGATGCATGTTTAAACACAGGCTGATAAAACCCATTGACACTCAAGTTTGCTGCATAATCAGCACTTGCTAAAATGTTTTGCTCCAGTCGGGACCAAACAGCTGGACATCAGTCCAGATCAAAATGAACACAACTGGCTTGTTTCTTCTTTTTTAAATGCTCAAAACTTTTGGGACAATTTAGTTCAGATAGACTTATTACCTGAATGAAATAATTATCCAGCAGCCATTTGCTTGGCACAATAAAGGACTGTTATTAAACATTTCTGGTTGGGATTAATCCCCTGAGCCTGTGCAGTTAGCTGTAATTCATCTCAAACTGATTGTATTTAGTAAACTGTAGAAATTTTACTCGAATTAGTTAAAAAAAGCAACAAAAGAACAGTCATACTCTATACATATGTAGTGTTGTAAGCCAAGCCTTTCCCTTTTAGAGGGGGGGGGGGGGCTTGTGGGTGACTGGTTGTGACACTGTTGTTGTGGGAAGTGGAGCCCAGCAAGGCTGAGAAATGAAAAGCTGATTAGATTATTGAGAATATGGCGCTCGCTGTGAGGACAGAGCCGGTTCTATAAGTGGACATCGTACACAGCGTTCAGTGTCTCAGAGGTGGACGTAGGCAGACTTAACAGCGTCTGCTCCACTGCCATGTTTATCAGGAACTAAGAGACAATTTATCACAAGCACACATTTCCACAAGAACTGGGTCATAAATTCATTGAAATGTGCGGTTAAACTTCTTTTTTCTCTCTAGAACTTCCACCACAAATGTATTCAAGAGTCATACTTTAACCCGTCAAAATGTGAAGATAGATCACAGTTATGTTTACAGATGGGAAGATTATCTACATCTGGAAAACATTTAAACTTTTGTTTATATTTTGAAGTTAATGTCAGACATCTGCACATTTTCTAAAATATATTTTCATAAAAGATCAATTTTGTGTCCCTGGAAACTGGAATATTGTCTGAAGTTGGTAAAAAATGTGCTCATTTAAAACGACAGCACCTGCTTTCTGATTTTTAAACAAGTTTATTTTCTAGACTTGTGTTTGGATGCAAATAAAGTCCAAATGATTCATTTGTTTTAGTTTGTTGTTATAAAGGAGATTAAAAAAATGGATTAAGAGCTTTGGTAGATTTTGTTTTGAGGCCTTATTGACCAGTTCTAATGACAACCATTTGTCTTCTGAGTGAACTTACCAGAATTGAGCTCAAAGTCATCAAGTAGTTTGTCCAGATCACATACTGCTGCCTTGAAGAAGCTGTCCATGCTGGGCAACAACAAAGGACCCCGGATCCTTTTAATACCTGGAGAAAAAAAACAACATTTCATATTCAGTGAATTCTGTTCATCTCAGACAGAAGCTGTGCTGTAAACAATAACTTTTCTAGAAAACATTAACAGAAAATCAAAGAAACTGCAAACTACCAACCACACCTAAAGGATCCATTATTACAACTATGGGCTCAGAAGATTAGGGTTCTAATGAAGACAACACAGACACCCGTTTGTCTTGATGTCTTCTTGGAGATGTTCCATAAACACAACACAATCTGTAGCCCCCTTACCAAACTTTAACTGCAAGCCAATGAAAGCCTTCAAAAATCCCATTGGACTCACTGGTAATGCACAATTACAAGAAGTCCCCATAAAGCTTGAAAAGCTTCTGGTAACAGAACAAATCAATGACCTTGGGGCCACGTCCCAAACCGTTCTCTCATACAATTACACCTGAAAACGCTGCACACCGAGGATGTTGATCCACAAACACATCGTCATAAACAAATGTCCACAGGTCGTATAAACAAAGGAAGCTTATCAAATAAAAAAAGAGAACATCTAAGCGATCTTATGATTTTACACAACAGAAATTGATTTATGTTGCATCATAAAACATTGTGGACAATAGAAGTTGGAGAGATTTAAGCAGTTTTAAAGAAAAACTGAGGTATCCCCAAGCACAATGTACTCAACTAAAGTCCTGTTTCCACCACAAGCAAATACTGGGAAGGCTGCCAGAATATCCCGTCCGAGTCATCCTACTTTTTTGGACCCTTCCTTTGGGGTCCCAAACTTACTGATCTGGCCCAAAAAGGTGGATCTTGACACACTGCAATCCGTCGATATGTCAAAAGTCTCCTCACGTCCCGTGCGACTTGGCAGTAAGAACAAAGCAGGAACAGCCCTTTGTTTACATATATTGTGGATTTTTTATTGTTGAAAGCCACAACCCGAGAAGAAAGAACACAAACTGCTGGATGTCCACCATTTTCCTCCATTCTCACTTAATCATTGACTTGTTCAGAACCAGCCACACTGTACTCATTGTACAACGACCCATTTCCAGATGACACGTGAATTTCTTTCCACTATCATTATTAAAATCTTTGAGGGTTTTTTCCCCCCCAACCACCTGAGGACAACACCATGACTTTCTTGGTTTTTGCTGCACAACAGTCAGCCTGTAGTTTCAGAAAGCCTGCAGCTCTACAGCAGCAACAAAGAAGAATCCACTTTTAGAAAAAATATATTGTCGGACACCTTTAACAATGATCTGAATTCATCAAGGCTGTCCAGTTGAAATGGGCAAATATTACTGGGAACACAAAGAGATCAAAGTCTAGGAAAGCAACTCTTTAACATGTCTGAAAATAACTGCACACTGAAGGAAAACATCACATATTTTCTAAAAATACAGCAGATTGACAACTAGATTTTGATCAAACACTTCTTTATAAGTGGGGAGTTGCTATATTTAATTCAGTCTTTAAATTATCATTAGAAACCAGGTCAAAACACTTTTAGGTCAGGCTGAGTTTAACCCACTTAAAGTTTGAATAACATGGTGTTTTTTTAATTATAACAAGAAGTTATTGTCACAACACTACGACCGCAGCAGCAGTCTCATTTTCCAACAGCACGTCTTCAGAAAGCCATTGTGCACTGTTGTGTCACTCAGCAACTGGTGACAATAGAGGCTAAATATTTATGGAGAAAGGAGGAAGTGAGTCTTGTGGTTAATCATCAGCACAAAATGCAATGTGGAGTTATTAACAGCTGTCTGGTTTTAACTAAAGTAGGACTTTAAGAACTGCAATCACCTGGGCTCAGGTGACAGGTAACAAGGCCAGGCCATAAAAATACAGTATGGATGTTTATATGTAAAGCATGAGGTGAATAAACAAACAACAAAGCCACATTTACAAATTGACTTTGTAATTTTGCTTTGATAAATGTTTACTTAACTACTGTTGTGTTAATATGTGTGCTATTGTGTCTACAGTAATGCTCTGTTATTTATTGTGTTTGGAGAAATCCTCTTTCCTAAAATATTGTTGTGTTTCGTTAAATCTTTAACGGACACCGTCAAAATGGGGAGGTTGTGACAACAGAAGGTACAGGTTAACAGCTGGAGTCACAAAATCTGACAGGTCACAGAAATTGATGCAACACCCACGGAAGCCTAGTTTTACAAGGTTTTTTAAATTATATATTTGTTAAACGGAAAAAAGAAAAACGCACACACTTTGTAAAGCTTTTGTCAGTTAATACGAAAGCGAACTTCGATGTTCCTTTTAAAAAATTAGCAAAACAAGCTAACCAATCTGACCAGTGTACAACCATCAGTAGGTAACATTAGCACAGACGTTACAACACAAAACCATCCAACGGCTATTTTAACGGTCGACTTAAACGATTATAAACAGCAAACTATATAAACTTCTTAAACGCCGGCCATCAATAATATAAAAAAAAGCGCCTGTTGTTTGTCAGCAGGAATTAACGTGCTTAAAGCAGGTGTAGCTAAAGTTAGCCTCTTAATGGTTAGTGGACGCACCGACAGGCTAATAATGCTAACTCTCAGTAGGGTTAACCTGGGTTTGTTGAATTTCTTACCTGAACGGTTTTTACTTCATGACCTGAGCAGTTCCGGTTTTAAAACGGGAGCAAACCTCGCCGGTTTCGCCGTGTCATTCTCTCTTAACCACTCAACAGTGTGGAGGGGGGGTGTTTTTGGAGCAGTTAGCTAGTTGGATTAGTTTCCACTGGAGAGGTGTAAATTCAGCACTCAGGCCGCCATCTTGGACTGTCGGGGAGTCTGAGGTCACAGAATCCGCTCTGGCTTCAGGAGAAGCTCCTGAGAAGTTTCTCCTGAGTACAAAACTATTTATTAAACTATATAAAACTGCACAAGGACAATATCTGGACTTATTTATGGCAATCAGGTCTGGGTAGACAAATGGAAGAAGCTTTGTGGTGTCTATAACATGGAATAATCCATGTGTCTGCATTATAAACACGCATAAATCTCTTTAAAATGATGTTATTGGAACATGCTGGTTAGTGGAGATGCAATATAAACCATATAAATTATTATTAAATATTATGAGTTGCTGAAGAGTTAAGTTCAGCTAAATGAGCTTGTCCCCGATGATCAAACTCACCTTTTCACTGAATATAAAACAAACAAACTTGGCCCCTAAAAGGCCACTTGGCCTTTAGTGTTGTTAACTTTTTGAGGTTCACAAAGGCCAAATATCAGGGCATCAAATAAAACAATGATTTTAAATCTACTTCCATAATTAATTTATCTTAAAGGTTAAGAGTGATTACATTTTTAATGTATAAAATGTCTTTCAAGAAGTTGTTTATTATAAAGAAATGGTTTAATCTGGAGATTAACACAGTAGATTTTAAATAAACTGTGAAACATCAGATAATGTCATGTGATCAGATAAGGTCTTTACCTGTTTATATAATGACAAACAAAGTTTAATCTGCATTTTTCTCCCCCAACAACTTGGCCCTGGTCGAGTCCTGGCTTACAGAAGCTGTACCAGTAGCGTTAAACCAGCACACTTCGTCACGTTGCGTCATTAAATATTATTATATGTGTTACGTATTAAATCATATGTTGACAGTTTATTGTTGTATGATTTCACACACGTATCAAACTTCCTTCAGCTCTCAGTCCCATAACTTCTTCACAGAAAGCTGCTGCGTGCGTTAGATTTATCTCTTGTTTGGCCCGGTGATGCTCTGCGTCGTTCGTATATAGCACTGTGCAGGCGGGCGGTGCTGCGTCCGGGACTCCCGCGGATCACAAGGGGAAGGAAATCAAACGTATCACTGGTCATAAAACCGTAACTGATAGGAAAATGTCGCAAAAGAAAAAGGATGCGCCCGTTGGGCATTACGACCACTACGACCATTTTTTGATTGTTTTTTCTGTTAATGTAATTATTCTCTTATATACTATAACCTAATTAAAAGAAATACTAGAAAAATAAATGATTGGATCAGCAGGCTAAAATAATGTCAGCGATGAATGGAAGTCAATGCTGTGTAACCTTGTGTGTGTGATATCAGACTGTGTAAAAACCAGTATTTTATTTTTAATAAGTTACAAATTATACTTTAAGTTGGCTGAAAAGTTATGGTTGTTTTTATTTTGCACATTTTGATCATCAGTATGTTTCCCCCCCAATGTTGTAACACTTAATAGCCACCAGATGACGCTGTGCCTCATAAAAACCAGCATTTTATTTATTTCCATTAAGCACCAGCTCCTCCCAATTAAACCATAACCTAGAACATGTGCATACAGAAGCAATAAACACCAAGTTTACCATGTTTTCTCTCAGTGTTAATGGTCCTGTTCAGAATAACTGACACCCCATTTTAGAAGATTTATTCAGATTTTATTCTAAATGAGTCTTTTCTATAAATAATAAATATTTAATTTAATTTAAGTTGTTCAGCAGCAGCTTCAAAAGGCAAATCTGTGTGGTGAGATAGAAAAAAACAGACATTATTATTATTATAAATTAGCCACAGACAGTTTTAATTACTTTTCTGACCTAAATAATCACAACATGATGGTTTTATTGTTTCATAAAGGAAGCAGTTGTTTCCAGTTTCTTATTCAACAGTTGTGAATTTATTAAAGCTGTTACATGAAATGAAGAAACTTTTAAGACAGAAGAGCTTTAGAAAAAGCTCACTGAATGAAGTCTGTGGATGTTTATTAGGACAACACAACTAAATGATTTATTGCAACACAAAGCAGAAAACAACCAAACAGAAAATTCAACAGCATTTAAGAAAAAGAAGCTTTCTAAAAGCAAATGAAACAGAAAATAAACTGAGTTTAGTAGTTTGTGTCATGTTACTGCAGTTAAAATGTTTTGGGTTTTTTTGCCTTTTGAAATGCATCATCTAGAATTTCTCAATTCATTTATTGTGTTTTTAAAATGATATTTCTCTATTTTGTTGTTCTGTTTAGCTTTTTGTTTATATTTCTTTTTTGCAATTGAGTTTCAGTCTAATTTATTAAGTTCTCTGAAATTACATGACTTCTTTTTGTTGCTTTGTTTTCTTCTCTTTTAAAAAAAAATCCTATAGTTTCAGCTTTGTTGTTGTATTTTTTATGTAGTTGTATTTTGTTATTTTCTGTTTGCTGAAAAGTTGTTTCCTCAATTTTCTTTTGGGGATTTTTTTCATGTATTCATTGATTTTGTGAAATGTTTTTCTAATTTTGGTTATGATTTTTAATGTTTTGTTGTGTTTCTTTAATTTTTTACTCTGTTTTGTCACAGTTTGAATGAGGATTATGTTTTTCTGAAAGGATGTTTTCACTGTCTTGTACTTGTGTTTTTATGTCGGTATGATTATGTTTGGATCCTTTGCCTTCTTCCTCACGGCCACCGTACTCCGGGCCGCTAGGGGGCAGTACTGCACCCAGGCTCCGCCTTTCAGTCGCTCTAAACCAAACTCGAAAGAAGCCAAGAAGAGAGTCGCGGAAAGAAACAGGAAGAAGAAGACCAAATCGGCACCACAATGACTTCGACCAGAAGACTGGGCAAGGTAGGAAAATTTAGATTTATTGAGTTTTAACTCCCCCAGAGAGTTTAAACAACTTCTTTTTGAGTTTAGTTGCGTTGCTACAAACGCGTCGAAGAAGAGAAAACAATACAGTTTGTCGGCGTTTAGGCGTCCCGACAAAATGAAAGGATAATGACGTCCGACAGAGGGACGCGGGTAATGAAGCCGAGAGGCCGGATGGCCGTGATTCAGCACTTTGACACAGCTGTCAGACAACATGTCGACGCTTAGAGGCCGAGCCCGGTGAGGTGGACGGATCCTTAGAGCCGCTGTCTCCGTGTGAAGACACACAGCTGAGCAGAAAACATGGAGACCGTGGGGCTGGGGCGTGACGTCAGACCTCAGCTGAGCCACAAATTGTCAGATTAAGAACCGATATCTGATCCGATCGGTCGATCGATCGATTAGTGACATCGTAAAGTCCCGTTCAAGCAACATAAATACATAGATGAGCCCGATCAGCTGATTAATACGTCAGTAATGTTGACGTAAACAGATGTGTTAGTAAGCTGATGCTATTAACTGTTAAAGTTGTTTATTACGTGTTATAAATATACGAAAAATTACAACTTTCCAAAGCAGACAGTGTCAAATTAACTAATAAACCTAAACACAAACAGGGAAATATAGATCAGTTTAACTGAGGCTTGTTGTTCATCAAGATGAAACTGATATGTGACGTCATCTGTGATTTAAAAAAGATTGAAATGTGCTCATATGTAGCGCAATAAAAAACCTGTCCAGATGTAGTAAGTGACTTGTTTGATTTAAATGTTTTACTTTCAGGTGTGTTTTGAGTTAAACTAGAAGGCCTTTGTAATGAAGAAGACATATCAAGCATCCCATATGGGGAAAGCTTGAGATGCGCTTCATCCAACAGATAACAAATGTATGTTGAATCAGTTGCATAGTTTAGTCAAGTAGCTGCGACTCTGGTCTCCACTGTGGCAGGTTTTATTTGAATGAATATAAATCAGCTTAGCGAGTGTAAAGCCTGCCGGCTCTCCTGCTTTCACTTTCAACACATTTGGTTTCGATTTACTGAGTCAGACGTCGCAGAAGGAACCCCCCCTCCCCTCCCTCCTTCCTCCTCCTTACACTCTGAACTTTCTGAATCCCCCCAGTAATCCCGTGTTTACAGTGTGGCAGGTTTTGAGGAGGTTTCAGTAACATGACTGGAGGTGTTTTTAATGATTTACCAGACTTCAGACTTGCATTGGGTCCTATCAGGGATCAATAAAGTATCATTCATTCATTCATTCAACAGCTTGTTGTGGAGTTCTGTCCAAACATGCCCCGACCCATTTAGCAGGAAACAAAACCTGCCCATCCTGTAATACACTTTACACATGGAGTCAAGGAAATATTTATAAGCACATAGTGCGGCTGGAGTCTATAACTGACTTATTTATTGGCGAGAAACAAGAACCAAAACAGGAAGAAAACGAGTCAGTGAAGTTATAATATCCCTGTTTTCATGTCAGGTGTAAAACAGGAGAACAAGATCCTGGTGACATAAAAACATGGTGATAAATTATTAATGACTGCTGCAGTATTCATGTTGAATCTACGGAGAAGGATCAGATTGTTTCTCTGACTGAAACATCCGATTCCCCTGCCGAGCTCTTCCTCCTCATTTCTTTAATATAAACGTATGTTTTCGTGTATCCTCTGAATTCTTTTTATTCTGTTGCAGGAGCTCGATGACATTCGCAAATCTGGAATTAAGCAGTTCCGCAACATTCAAGTGGATGAATCAAATATTTTGACCTGGCAAGGACTCATTGTTCCTGTGAGTTTCCTGTGTGTTTCTTTGTTTTATCCTTCCCTGATGCGTACCTGCTCCGTCAGCACGACCCATCTCATCCCTCATAAAGTTGTAAATTGAATGTTTTCGAACCCCAACCAGCCAACCTTTGAATGACGACCACGTCATCTGAAATGCTAAAGTCTTCTCCTTATCTGACGGGGACCGACAAACATCTGCTGCAGACTCGTTAGCTGACCGGCGCTAGCTGCTACGCTGCAACATATTACATAGCAAATATCCTGTTAATGTCACTTTGGCCTTTTTAAAGTCACGTTTACAAAGCAGGAACTTTCCTAGGGGGCTTATAGGAAGTGGAAGCTGGTGTAAACGTTCCAGCTTACAAGCAAACCGGAAGCAAACAAACAGAGTTTATCAGTCGCAGTTTTATGGAGCACTTCAGGATGGGCCGAGCAAAATAACCCGACACCCTGAGAATAACCTCATTTAAGTATAAATAGAAAACAAATAGGCCGAATTAAAAAGCTTTACCAGAAGCTTAGTGTTTACAGTAAGTTGTGAGGACTGGTTGAAGGCCAGGTGGGTCTGAATGAGGTTTCATCTCATCCTCAGCCTCTCTAGACAAACACTGCTTCAGACTGCTGTTCAGGAAGCAGATTTATGGACAAAGAACCGGTTTAAAGTCTCAAGATGTGAAACTGGTATCAGGTTTAGATGCTAGATCAGAACCAGGATATTATTGGATATGGGTTGCATATCTTTTTTCCCCCATAAAAAGATATATTTGAAGGTTTGTGATGTTTTGGTTCATCTCAACCACAACGTGGAGATGCAGCACCAAGACGATAACAGCCTCCAGGACACGGAAGAGTGAACTGATGGATGCTCAGTGTTTACTGGAGCTGATAAAGCTTTAATCTTTTTGAAGATGAGCACTAAGTCGGCTTAAATTCCAGCTCGGTGTGCGGTATTCCCTGCTAGCTACCCAAACATCGGCCGTTAGAAGGTTTGTCCGTTTCCCCTCGTCTGCTGCCAAACTGCTTATTTGGTGCTTAAACTCTATCGTGAGCATGACTTTCATGGGGGGAAAAAAACACCTCTTCTTCCTGTAAATCATCACACTGTTGTTTCCTTCAAGGACTCTCCTCCGTACGACAAAGGAGCCTTTCGGATTGAGATCATCTTTCCTGCAGAGTACCCCTTCAAGCCCCCCAAGATCACCTTCAAGACAAAGATCTACCATCCCAATATTGATGAAAAGGGCCAGGTGTGCCTGCCCATCATCAGCGTGGAAAACTGGAAGCCAGCCACAAAAACTTGCCAGGGTGAGCGACGGGCGAGGGAGGGAGGGGGGGGGGGGGGGGGTGATGCGTGACGTTTGGGTGCTGCTGCGGCCGTTTTAATGCATTTGCATTCTGATTTGTGGCTTCTGTCTTGCAGTGATCCATTGCCTCATCACTCTGGTGAACACCCCTCAGCCCGAGCACCCGCTGAGGGCGGACCTGGCGGAGGAGTACACTAAAGATCGAGCAAAATTCATGAAGAACGCCGACGAGTTCACAAAGAAACACAGTGAAAAGCGACCAGTGGACTGACAACGCGGCACCGACGCACCTGCTGGCTTCCGTTCTGTCCCCCCCTTGTTCAAAGAACCCGGCCCGACTCTCTGCTCTTATCCTGCGTTTCACAGAGATGTCCTGTTCTCGTATACCCGCATCGTTTAGCACTCTCCAACCAATCATTTAGGGGCTCGTGTTTGTTTCACTTTGCCAAAAAAAAGGAAAAAAGCAGGACTTTTTGCTGAGTAGGCAGGCTCTGGCCTCTAGGTGTCACCTTTTAGTTGTTTTTGACTTCTTTCTACTGATTTCTTTTTAGAAAAAAATAAAATTGTCAGAGGTGGCATCCTGGAAAGTCCAATCAGACCATAAAAAAGTGCTGTTCTGCTTACTTAAATGTTGAATGTTATTCCAGATAAATCCTTAGCTTATGCAGACCTGTTTACAGATTTTTAAGCTTTTGTTTTCAGAGTGAAACAGCATGTGATGCTGTTTTTTGTTTTGTTTTTTTCCTTTCCCACCACGACGCACTGTTCTCTGTGAAACTACCTGCTCAAGTATGTTTAAAGTTTGTTTCTGAGGAATCCACATGTAAACACAAATTAACGAAACTGCGACAGAAATTCAAGTGTCATTTGAAACTTTTTTTTTTTTTTGTATTTTGGGGAAAATATTTCTTTTATGGATTTAATTAAAATTCTTCCACCTCTGTTGGTCTCCTCACAAAGTTCCTACCGTCAGCAAACAGCAGCTTACGTGCTGCAGTTTTACTTTAACCATCTCGTTAGAAGTGATGAAATTATTTCAGATTTTTATTAACTACTTGTCACTAATGTGAATATTTTCATGTAGAGATCAAAACCCTGACTGGTAATGTACTCGTCTTTCACATAACAGGACATATTAGATACAAACTGTCTCTTAAACAGGTCTTAAAACTAGAAATACGACCTCAGATCAACAACACGGGACATATTACACTCATTATTTACCCACAATGCAGAAGCAGTGAGAGAGAAAGTGTCCATGCCAGGTGCTGCTAATCAATGCACTCATTAACCATCAGTGTGAGCAAATAGCCAAGGAGGAAAGACCTCATCATCAATTTATTTACAAAATACTTGAACACCAGCCACGAGTTCTGTTTATCTAAGGCAGGAAAAATTAAAGCATAAAAAACTTAGTCTGAGAAAAAATAAGCAACATGGATTACATCAAGTCTCAAGCTGGGTTGAAGGCCAATGAGTTAAAGTGAGTTTTAAGATGGGTTTTAAAACTGGACAGTAAGGTGGGGCTGGAGAATGGGCAGAAGAGGGTCGCTCCATAATTTAGGAGCACTGATAGAGAAGGCCTTGTCCCCCTCTGAGCTTCCATTTATAACCTGTGTCACGTCCCCAAGGCACGTCCGGGGGTAAGGGGACTAACACAGTACCGAACAAAAGGAAAACACAACAAGAACACTTTAATATTACCTCAGTTTTATTTTGGGTAATATTTGATCGGTATAAAATAATAGAAGGGCCAAAAATGTCAGGGAAAGCCAAGGCCAACACAACAGAAGCCCCCTAACTAGAAAGAAAACAAGGAACTTCCCTAATCACCACGAAACCAAAAGAATACAAACCTACAACTAACCTCCCTAACTTCAACAAAAACAGGAGAAAACAACCCCAAGCAAAGCAAAATGGCAGCTCTCCCCTACCAGGCCCATCTAAAGAAACTAAGCAAAATTAAACCCTAACAAACAGACGTCCAAAGTAACTAAGCTTAAACAGAACACATGGTGAGGTATGGCAAAATGGCCAGAAGGCCCAGACAAACTGCTTCCTAGCCCTTTTATAGGCTCCTCCCAGGCACCGGTTGGCTGGCAAGCCACCACCTAAGAGGAGGAAGAGGAGCCTACACAATAAGAGAAAAGAGACAGAGGTCAGAAATGCAACACATTCATGCAACACCTGGAAAGACCAGGAGCCCCTGACCTGAGGAGCCGAGGAGGAGTACGGTGGTGGAGAAGCTCATACATCAGGAGGGGTAAGACCATTTTAAACTTTAAAAGCAAACAAAGATTTGAAAATAAACTTTATGGGACTGATTTACTCCAACATGTAATCCAGCCACGATGATATAAAGGCATGGATCTCCAGAGAAAAGGTCTGGTGTTGGTATGATTGTCCAGTTTAAAATCAGTCCATTCTGAAAGCAAGCTTTACAACAAGCATGGCTAGGAGACCCAGCTCAACGGGAGGGGTCTCACACGAGCCACTAGACCCAAACACAACGATCTGTTTTCATCAAAGTTTAAAAAGTTTGTGCTTTAACATCCTCAAGACAAGCTGAAAGGGATATTTTCAACTTAAAGACACGGTGGTGGAGGGATGATGATCTGGATACGTTGCAGTCACTGAGTGGACCACAGGATACTAAAGTACTCTAGAGTCTGGCGACTGAAGCTTGGCTAAGATTAGCTCATGAACCAGGACAATGATCCCAAACACAGCAGCAGATCTGCAAAAAGAAAAGAAGCAAAGTGATGATAGGATCCAGTCAAAGTCCAGACCTCAACCTGATAGAAATGCTGAGGTGGTGGGACCTTCTGAGAGCTGCACAAACAAATGCTGCAAACTTCAAAGAGCTGAAGCAACGACGGAAAGAAGAGTGGAGCAAACTTTATCCACATTGATGTGAAATACATGCAAAAAAACAAACATTTTAGTTTAATGCTTCTACAAGCTGCAAGGAGAAATAAGAGTTCATGGTTATATTAAAACATGAAGGTCTTTATGCCAAAAAAAGTCTGATACGTTATGAAAGTATCTCCTACGACAGCTGAATTAGAAATCAGCGAAAGTAAAGAAACTACTGTTGAAGGCCAAGAAGATGTAGACAAATGCAACAGGTGATGTAACCAAGACTCGACCCTTTCATACTTCATCACTTGCATCATATATGCTACACAATGTTTCTGAGACCTTTTGCATCACTTTATGGTAAAAACAAGCTCAAAACTTTGTTGTACATACCGGTGGTTGTCAAACTGGGAGGTCGTGAGATCATTTCAGGGCGTATAAAAACACATAGACTACATTTCCCAAATAAATTTGTGATTTAATGGCTGTCAAAAATAAGCCATTAATGCAGAGATAAATCTAAAATGACTACCTTCATCTTTTAACACATTAATGCATGAACAACAAAGTCATATTAAACATCTGAATCCACTAAAAAACAGTTTAGTTTCGTGCAATGCAATTTCCCCTCGGGGATCAATAAAGTATATTCAATTCAATTCAATTTATCCTCTTTATTCATGAACATTTGGATAGTTTTATATATACAGGATGCTGCAGAATGAACCATCTCATTTATCATACTTATGAATTATTTTTGTGCGGGAGGGGAGATAAAGGACATCAACGTAGGTTATCTTGGGGGTTATGGCTAAAAAAGTCAGAGAACCACTGGGAATATGGTGATAAATGGTAAATATATGCAAAATATTGGATGCACATTTTGCTAAAGGACTTTTTTTTCGTTCCTTATTTTCTTGGGTCAGGCTTTAAAGGATTAATCTCATGAATGTTAAAGTTATGCAGATGTACGAGAAGTCACGGAGAAAGAGAAAAGTCAGAGTCGAAATGTTTTTTTATGAGTTATTTATTAAAGTCAGGGTTACATTGAACTTGAGGTAGGATTTCCACCATACAGCAGATCATGTGTAGGATCATTGTACCCTGAAGAGATTTTGTGAGAGGCTTCGACCTGCTCTGTAGTACCGCGTGGGCGTGGCTCTGCGGTTCTCCATCGGGCTCAGTCTAGAAGGAAACACCAACCAGCTGATGACCTCCTGCTTACAGTCACGAGTCCAGATTTCACTTCTTGGACTGGACAAGGGGAGCTGGGACCTTGATGTCCTGGCCTTTCTCCAACTTCTTCTCACAGTCGATGAGGTAGTTGACCCCATCAACCACCATCTGAACCAGCTCCACCTGAACACAGATAAGAAGGTGGTGGCTCCTAACATACTGCATCACAGTGTGGTACTCAGGGTGCTCAGCAGCAGACAGGAGAGCTCTGCAGAGAGTGGTCAAA
>JAOXYM010000020.1:3973616-3986415 GCA_028567055.1 Leptatherina wallacei
GCTCCACCCGGGGCTCGAACCAGCAACCTTCTTGCTGTGAGGCTGCAGTGCTAACCACCACACCACCGTGCAGCCCTTCCACCAACATAACGGGGGTAAAAAAAACTTTTCCAGATGCACCCCTAAAAAAAGCACCTAGAAGGATAGGACTTCGGATTCCGGGTAATTCTTGAGGGGCTGAAGAACTCTTATCGGTGGAACATGCATGCAGCGTTCCGTACTTCCATGATGTTTATTCTATATCTACAAACTTAACTCTGTTTTGATTGATCAAAAAATAGGAGCTATGAAAAGTGAATGAGTGTATTTACCGAGGACGACGTTCAGTGAAATTTGTGTCGACAGCTCAAAACGACAGAGTGTCTGGAAGAATAGCCACAAGCTGGCTGAGCTGAATGTTGGGTACACACACAAACAAATTCCGGAAAGGTTAAAGAAACTTAAACAAGATTATAAGAAGCTGAAGGACCACAACAGTCGAAGTGGATCCGACCGCTGTACCAACGCAGTGTGGTGGAAACACAAACTACTCAGATTACGATGAGTTCTTTTACTTGAATAAATTCTGAGTAATAAAGGATCCTGGAAATTGTAATATTCAAACGTGGGAATAGATATTTCAGACGGAGAATGGACCACTTCACACTCGGCACAATTTGGTGGCACTGAATGATACAATGCTATCTTACCTCCTCCACAAGGAGGTAAGATAGCATTGTACATTTAACATATTAGAATACATTACAGAAAGGTTCTTGGAAAAGTCAGGAAAACAACAGCCAACCTGTCTGATGGTGGTTTGGTGAAATCCAAACTCCATCAGGATATTCTGTAATAAATTTCAGCCTATGAGCATCAGCAGTCGTGTTGGTTCCATGACACACGGCCATAAGAAGTCCATCAGAAACGCCTGACTTTTATTTTACTCTCAAATAGACCCAAAAGTTGGCAAAGTTCTGCAAATATCAAAGGTGATTTTTTTCCCTGAACCAATCAAGTAAATCTTGTCTCAGTTGTTTAATCGGGTTTAAGGGTTATTCAAACATTATTGTGTGAGAGTAAGCAAAAGAGAAACAGACCTCTGACAAATTTTTGTGAGGAAATGGGTTTAGTCTGGCTGTCTGTGAGCTCAGATACGGAGTCCCAGGGGATATAAAAGGCTCAGTATGAATGAGTCAGACTGCTCCCACCCCCTTCTGTCCCCCATTAGGGCAGAAATGGTCTTTTCCTCTCACAAAGAGAAAATAATCAACACATTCTTCTGACTCTCACTCTGTCGCACATTTTGTATTCATATAATTATTGTCATCTCTCCAACGACATTTTGAGTAAGAATTCCCCCTCACTTTTAACAAAGTCAACAAGAACTGCTATCAGCTACAAACAGAGGCGATTGTAATCTGAAAAGTTGATTTATGCAAGCTGTAAACAAACAATTATGGAACATGTACAAAAAAGGAAAAAAGTCAAGACAGCCAGCTGCTGCTGTAGGCGTAAAACATTATGACATGCATTTTTGGAAACAAGAAGTTAAAGACGCTCAATAAACATTCTAAGTAATGAAAAATTATTTTCAGCTTTACAACCTTTCCTCAAGGAATTCACTTCATGCTTCACATGCTTGTTTGAGATGTTCTGTTTTGGTTTTGGACAGACTCATCCTAAAAGATCCTTTAAATGTGACTTAAATCAACCAAAATGATGAGTTTTAAACAGAGAACCTGATTAAGATTATTATCTGACACCGGCATTCAGAGGAAAAACTGCAGTAGTTATCTCCAGGGATCAGCTACTACACATCGGATAAATAATATTGTGTAACAACCCCCCCCTTGATATTTCTCTAAGGATGTCTTTGTGTACATAAAGGAAGAACACAAAAACTTTCCACAGCACTTGACCCCAAACTTCATATATTCAACTGCAAACGGACATTTTTATAGAGCATATAAATGACTCATATATCCTCCAAGTCTATTGTGGTCAGTTTAAATCATCGAATTATAGACAAGCAAGACTGTTTCCAGACAAATAGAGTCATTTCCTTTTGTTTTCTCTTTTTAACTTGTCCATCCCAGCATTACGACAGAATGACGGTCTGGCTGCCATGTTGGGCCGAACAAAGCTGGAGTCATTTTCTGGGAGAAACATCAAGTTGTCTGACAGTGCGGATACATATACAGCCATGCTTCCTGGCTGGTTGATACATTTCAGTATTGCTATACAAAGAGTTTCAGCATCCTGTAGATCATTAATCCAGTGCTCAAAACTTTTTTCCCCATTTGGCCATAAAGGCTTGAGGGTTTAATGATGCTTACAGAGTTTACCATGAAAATAAATTTGCTAACAACATCTTTCTGACATATTGGAAGACGTTGTTTTAAATAATCTATGAAAGAAAAAAAAAGGAGCGTGGCTAGAGAGGTGGTCTGGGAGGTGTACAGGTCACCCCTAAAGTATGCCTGCTATTCATGCAGCGGTATCTCACCAACTGCTGATGTTAGTCATATTTGTAGACTGTTTATATTTTTGTAAAATGGATGTAAAAGTCATAGAACCACCAGATATGATGAGTGTGCAAGTTTCTGTAGAAACACTGGTAAAACCTATGATTTGGTTCAAGGCATGTTTTTTTTTATAAGTAAACTGTGGATTCTTAAAATGTGTCTTTTTTTTTTTTTTTGCTTCACTTTTTAAATTACACCCTAAAAAAAATCATTTTTTTTTTTAACCCAACACCTGGGTAACTATTGGACCAACCCAACAGTAGTTATTTTGACCCGACAAAATTAGCTTGAGCATTTTAACCCAACTAGATGGGTTACACATTTAATTCAAATGCTGGGTCAAACTAATTACAACCCTGGGTACATTCTACCATATAAACTGGTTAAATATTATGCAAATCATACTTTATGTTCCACCCAAATGGTGATTCATTTAAACTGGAATTGGATAATTCTGATTCTGATTATTGTGGTGTGTTTTAATTTATATTTACAGTCAATAGTTTTACTGTAAAAGAATACCCATGTCTCGTACACAGTTACATTAAAAGACAATAAACACTTTTAAACATTGGTAGAATCTTAGAATTTTTTTAATCAGAAAATTAAGGGTCTTATTTACATGTGCCCCCCCCCCTACAAGTTTTTCTAGACCTGCCCCACAAACAGAGATATGAGAGTGAGTCAGAAAAATTTGTTGAGAAAACTTTGTTTTGTGCTGGTTGTCATTTTTAAATGTGGTTTAATTTCCCTTGTGATAATAAAATCAAATAAACAAACTAATAAATAAAATACAACTAGCATGACATCAGTCCTGGTTTAATAATTGTTCAATTTAAAAACAAAACAGACTACTGCTGAGTGTTTCACACACCGATAATGGTTGGAAAAAAATACACACACAAATAAAATGCTGTCCTTCCTTATTTCTTATAATATCAGTTGTTTGTTTTTTTAATATCAGACTAATTTGATGTTGGCATATCTCCTCGTCGGTTCTTGTTGCTCTGCGACAGGAAAGGTGACCTCAGAGGACAGGAATGTTTTCTCTGGCATCTGATTGGTGGACGGGGCCGTTTGGACCAGCACGACTTTGGGGCGGAAACCATAACAAGCACATTCAGAAGCTGGCTGAACATCAGAAGGAGTCTGGGAAAGACACGCTGCACACTGGGATCAACGACTTTTAATACATCCTTATTTATTAATACTGTAGTTTTTATTACGGTGAAACTTTTTTATTTTACCAACACAATGTTTCCAAAGTGTGTGAAGTGTTTGCTGGTGGTTCTGGTGTTCCGGTGCGTCGCTTCTTCTCCGGACCAAAACGGTGAGAAAACTAATGGAGGTAAGTTGATGCAAAGAAATTATGTTTATGTAATTATCCCAGCCTCTTACATGTGAGGTTTCTTCTTTAAGTATCATAATTGATTTAATGTGTTGATGTTTCTGTTTGTTTTTTTGAGCAAATCAGATCATTTGTGCGTGTTTCTTTGGCTTTATGGAAACTGTGATAAGATGGTTTTCACTTTTTTCTGAGTCCTCGTTTGTTATTTGTGTTGGAATTTTCATAAAAAGCCCATTTAAACCAGATAATGATATCAAAGTGTATTTTTGTTTGTTTGAGAAGCTAGAAAAGGAAAATATTTTTTGCTACAGAATACCACGAGACAATTTTTTCACATGTGAATCTAAAATCATTTAATTGCCTCCTGATTGTGTCTTCATTTGGCCGACTAATTGATTATATTTTGGGTCATCCTAACACATTCATTTTCTCTCTCCAGACTTTTTTGGACGCACCTTTGTTAAATATAAGCCTTCATCCACAGATGAACCAATAGACCTGGATCAATATTTTAATTATGAAGATGGCAAATTCAATGTTTCTTCAACAAATCAGACCAGAAATGTTCCAGCTCCCATGTCGAGCACCACGGAAGAGGCTTTACTGTTTCTAACGGGCCCCGTCTCCACCATCCTCATACCTTCTTTCTACACTCTGGTGTGCTGCATCAGTATTCCCATCAACATCTGTGCTGTACTGGCCTTCGCTCGTGGGATCCGGCCCAAGAAACCAGCAGCCATCTACATGCTGAACTTGGCCTTCGCAGATCTGCTCTTTGCTGTGATGCTCCCCTTCAAGATCTCCTACCATTTTGAAGGCAACGACTGGAAATTCGGCCCCCTCATGTGCCGCATTGTCACCGCCGCCTTTTACTGGAACATGTATTGCTCTGTTCTCCTCATCGCTTGCATCAGTGTGGACCGGCTTCTTGCCGTAGTTTACCCCATCAACTCGCTGGCTTGGAGGAGGCCGCGGAACGCCGTCATAGCCTGCGCAACCATGTGGGTGCTATCCTGTGCTGGCTCAGTCCCTCTTGTCATCTCCAACCAGACTCATCACATCAATGAACTGAACATCACCACCTGCCATGATGTCCAGGAGTCGAGTGATGTGAGCTGGGTTAAGAACTACTTCATCACCCTCTCCTTCGTTGTCTTCTTCCTGCCTCTGGTCGTCACAGTAGTGTCTTACAGTCGAGTTATCTGGTCGCTGAGGAGAGTATCGCATGCAGTTCCAGGAAGCTCACGGAGAAGAACCAGAGCGGTGGTGATGGCTTTGACAGTGCTGGTTATATTTGTGCTGTGCTTCATGCCCACAAACTGCCTGCTGCTAGCACACTACCTGCAGTTCAACGAAGAAGCCCTCAAGAATCGGGAGAACCCTGATGGATCCTACGGACTCTATCTTGTCTTTTTGTGTTTGGGAAGTCTGAACTGCGTCCTGGATCCCCTGGTCTACTACTTTGGATCATCCCAGTGCCAGAGGCAGCTGTCCAACATGCTGAGGTGTCAGAAGATCACAGAGAGGGGCAGCATCACTCAGACATCTTCTGACTCATGCAGATCCAGCACTAGAAAAATAATGAAACGCAGCCACACAGAGAGCTCCAATATTAAGACCTCAGTTACCAAAATGGACTCCTTCCAAGAAAACCTCAACAGCCAGTACAAGAAGCTGCTGGTCTGACTCAATGTTACACTGAACAGCATTGATCAGGATGTTTTAACTGACTCGCACACATGACTGTACAGAAGCAACACATGAACATTGTTGAATGACTGCACGTATGGAGCACTTATAGTTAATATTTCTCTTCTATGATTAGAAATATTAGAAGATAGCTGAACCTTTGATGACAACAGAAACAGATAAAAGTTTTGGTTTTGTAATGAAAACTGTGCAATGACAGACACGACTTTTGGGGGATGAAGTAAAAGCCAAAGGGAAGGAAGTTAAGATTAGATATACACAATGAAATGCCTGTTCTGCACTGCTCATTTATATTTGCATGTAGGAGTTTCTGAGTTTTTATTTAACTTTGCAGAGATGCTTTTACATTTAATGGAAGGAAACTTGTCTTTTTTTGTGTTTTATTTTTGCAGGTGAGTTTATTCCCAGACATTTCTGTGTTAAATGCTTGAAGCTGTCAGTTATGTCTTTGTAATTTTTTCAAATGTAAACCACTTTTAATTTTTTAACATTTTTTTTGTCAGTAAATAAATATTTGAAACTTGAAAATCTTTTTGTAATTATTAAAAGTAAAAAAAAAAACGAATTGCAATGCTCTAATCATTTTCCCTCAGTTTGATTCCTACTGCCCCCTGCTGGTGAAAAATGTGAATTACAGCGTGAGAATTGAAGCTGAATCCTGGACTGAAACTAAACTGACTGGTTAAAGTCCTGCTAATATAATGTTGGTTAGGTAGAATAGAACAAAGTATTCCCCTGATGGCTACACAATTATACTGATATCCATGTTTAGAGATCCATTTTTCCAGACATCCATTTTCTTCCACTTGTCCAAGGTTAGGTTGCAGGAGCAGCAGTTTTAGCAGAGAAGTCCAGGCTTCCATTTCCCCCGCCACTTCTTCCAGCTCGTTGGGGGAATCCAAAGGTGTTTCCAGGCCAGCTGAAAGAAATAGTACCCTCAGTTTGTCCCTGGGCCCTCCTTCCAGTGGGTCATGCACAGACCACCTCATCAGGGAGGTGTCCTGGAGATATTCTGACCTACCTAGTTGGATAACTATGTCTTGATGACAAAAAGAAAAAGAAATAAAATCAGTACTATTGTAGTTGGGAAATCTTATGTTGAATGATTCCCTACAGGATTGCAATTACCATCATAAAGGATTAATCTGTTGATTTTATTTTTCTTATATCAATCAATTGATTTATAAAAAAATCTTGGACAGAAATTATACCACAATAGATGTGAATAAGTTAAAATAGTTGCCATTTTTTTAAGTAGTTAAATGATAAAGTACTGCAGTACTTGAGCAGTATAAAATAAAAAAATAAAAATTATGCTGTCAAGATTTCAAATCTTTAAATTACAAAAGTCTGAATTTGTATGTAAAGTAACCAGATAAATGTAGTTTAGTAATATGTATATTATATCATTTTTATTTTTCATTTGAGATGTGGGGAAAGTAAAAGAAAACATTTAAGTAAAGTGCAAGTAGGCCTATCTGGAAAAATTTCATCTTTCGCCAGTTGCTATTTTTGACCAGCAGACGGCGCCAAATTACAGTTAATAAAACGTAACCGGAAGTGTTCACCAGAGAAAGCATATTTAGAAATGTTGAGGACTTTTTTATTCTGAGAAAAAATTAAAAACAATTCCTTGTTTGCTAAATCATTTCTCAGAACTCGTCTCTATGTTATTTGTGTACAAACAATCATAGATAAAACAGAATTATACTGCCTGTTACATGTGGAAAGCTTAAACCTAATAATAGATTCTTTTTTTGGTTGTTTATGACTATTGCTTAATGCATATTTTTGTCTTTTAAAAAAAAGACAAAAAACGTAACAAAGGTCTGGTCTGGCAAGTTAATGAAAATGGTCCTTTCAGATCAGTATCATCAGGGACTCGTCAAGCTTTGCATGATATAACAGTTCTACATAATCTAGATATGAATACTGTACGCGAAAAAATAAAATAAAATAAAAAAGTAATTACTCTACAGAAAAATTTAAATTTTTTTGAATATGATCTTATAACTCTTTATAATTTCTGAACATAACATTTTTAACCCATTTTCACAATAACAGAGAAGCTTCACATATTACACAACACGTTGTTTTCTATCATTTAGCCAACAACAAAGCAGCAGCTGATTGTGACTCACTGTGAAACCATCAAACCCAGTTACACCACAGATTTATAAGTGGGGAATGCATGTTATATTCTAGATATGAGAATAGTTTTCTTTCAGATACGCTCCTCGTTCTTTATTCTCTAGGAAACTAAATAAATTATATTGTGTATGGAACTGAATAAATATATCGAAGTAGCTCATTAAAATAAAAACAAATAGAAAATAATTGCAGTCAGAGACGAAATCCTCGCCAGATCGTCACAAATAGAAACTTTAGTCTAAATAAATACATTTTAGTTGAACAGAAAAAGAAATCTGAGAACACTTTACATCAGTAAAACTACTAAAAGTGTATTCCGGAAGAGCACATTACCCAATTGATTATCACGCGAAAGCAACACTGTTTTGGGTGTGTTCCTCCCAGTGGTTCCTCCTGGCTGCGCGCGGGTCACATGACCACCTGACCCCATGACATCATGCAGGTAACAAAACCAGTTCTTCTCAGTTTGTAGTCGTGACAAAAGAGCAGCGAAGAAGAGCGGCGCTCGAAGAAAGAGTAGTATTTATTTCAATCTATCGTGCAGATATGATTGTGATGACGCGATGGCTTCAGCTGTTCCTGTGTGCGTGTTGGATGCAGACGTGTTTGATGCAAGGTAATGTCTTCTTCTCTGATTAACAATAATGATAGTCTACTAATGATGGCTTTAATTTGTGGGCGCTTTTTAGACTACTTTGTAAGGACACTTGGAAAGACAAAAAGACAAACAAGTAATGTATTTCTTTTAAATATGGAAAACATCCAAGAATTTGCTTTCAAAAGCGAGGATTGTGTGGGATGGGCCAGGCTGAAGAGGTGTGGAAAGACTGTTTAACAACCGTTTGAAATGTCTCAACATGTAGGCTATATTTAGCTCAGAGTTCTTACATTACAGGGAAATCAGGCTCATTTTGTGAGGTGGATCTGTTTGTCAGAGACCTTTTCATGGTAAAAAATAATCTGTTAAAGAAAAGAGGATATTTTTAATGATAAAAACACAACAGGTAGAAAGCAGCCAAACATAACCGAGAGGCTGATCATTCAGTTTCAGGTGGCTCATAATAAACCTGCTGTTCTTCTGGTTTAAATCTAAATTAGATCACGACTTCAGAGAACGAGGTTTCACAGGCACAGACACTCAAGATGGCGTGTGGGTCACGGGTCAAGCCGAAGAAATCCTGACCAGCCGTCTAACAACCGTCTTCCTCCCAATCATCTACATCATTGTGTTTGTTGTGGGGCTGCCCACCAACGTCTTGGCAATCTGGGTTTTCCTCTTCAGGACCAAGAAAAAGCACCCTTCTTCCATCTACATGGCCAACTTGGCTCTAGCTGATCTACTCTTTGTCATTTGGGTCCCCTTGAAAATAGCGTATCACTTCAACGGCAACAACTGGATCTATGGGGATGGGCTGTGCAAAGTGCTGGTGGCGTTTTTCTACGGCAACATGTACTGCTCCATTGCCTTCATCACCTGTATAAGCGTCCAGCGTTACTGGGCTGTGGTTCACCCTCTGTCCCAGCAGCGTAAGGACAACTGCGTAGCTATTTTAATCTGTATCGCCGTGTGGGTGGTGGTGTGGCTTATTACCATCCCTCTCTACCTGTACGAACAAGAGGTGAAAGTAACAAACCTCAACATCCTGACCTGCCACGACGTCACCAGGCCCACTCAGAAAAAGATGGCAGCAGGCTACTTCCTCACCATGGGAACGGTGGGGTTTTTCATCCCCACGGTCGTGTGCATCTTATCCTACGTCCACATGCTGAAGTCTCTCAGGAACAGCATGTCAGACCCTACCATCGCTAAGAAGCGCAGAAAGGCGGTGGTCTTGATCATCACTGTCCTGGTTATGTTTTTAGTCTGCTTCACCCCCAGCAACATCATGCTGCTGGTGCACTACATCCTCTTGTTGCTTGAGATGAAGAACAACCTCTATGGATTTTACATCACCACCCTCTGCTTGGCCAGTCTGAACAGCTGCTTGGACCCTTTTGTGTACTACTTCATCTCTGAAGACTTCAGGGAGCATGTGAAGAACACGTTCCTCTGCAGGAGTGAGAGGACGGTGGAGAGGATGAGGGTCTCCTTCAGTGCTCTGAAATACTCCAAAAAGAACAGCACATATACGTCCGACACGGGGACCACACAGAGCAGCAGCTGCTAATGAGCTTATTTCATATCAGCACACTCGGGTGGATAACATGGAAATGTTGACCTCATGGAAATTTTCAGCTAAGTTACTGCTTTTTGTTTTGTTAAGACATTTTTATGTTGCTTTTTAAATATTTTAATAGCACAAATGCCATTTAGTGTTGTTTTTTTTGTTCTACTGTTTAACTGGGATGTGAATGAATGACTGCTTTGATCAGTTTTAATGTCTCTTCATGTTCTCACTGTTTTGGAAATTAATTTCTTATGATTTAAGTATGTCAGAAAACCTTTAAATGGGCAATTTTCCCATAATAAAGGGATATTTTTTTTACCATTAAAACTGTATCTGTACAACTACTTTCTGTCTCTCTGTTGCTTTTTGTCCTTTTAATCTGTAAAAACTTTCCATTCGGTGAAATAGACTTAAACATTTCAGATTTTCTTTACGCAATATTTAATGAAATATCCTTGCAAACATTTTTACATGAGTTGATCATGTTCATCGAAGATGAAAAATGAAAACATGACCAGACTGGATGCAGGATGTCAGTCCTGTGCATTAAAGTCAGCCTGCCAAGCTATATTTTTTATTTGACAAAATGCTGAGTAGTTTCATGTTTTCAAGTCATATTTTGTGTATAGTATTATGCAATCTGCTGATCCAGCCCTGATTTTTTTTAAAATGTCTTTCCTCCAGGCAGCCAAACTTTCTTGTAAGCTCTTGAGCAATAGTTCTCCAGGCTTTCTAAAGGTCTTTCAAAGTTTTTCTTTATACATTTGCTTCTTTTTCACTCCCTTTCTGTCCAGTCCTTTTCAAAGGAATGTGTGTTTTTGTTTGTAATCCACTTAACACTGACTTATGAATCATTCAAACATAAGAAAGCACATTTATTTTAGATGTCCACTGAAAATGCCAAAGGTAACAAAGTTTTTAAAGACAGAAAATAAGATTTTAGCAGCAATGAAGGGATTCCAAAAGAGATATTGGCTAAAAACTTTGCAGATCTCTGCATGGCTGCATTTGTTTCATAGAAACGGGACACGTGGAGGACAAAAGAAACCTTCGGCCTTTAACTATTTGAACAAGATCTGAAAGTGATTTCTTTAAGAAACAGGAAAAAGTCCAACAAAGATCTGACACAGGACCTGAGAGATGCCCTGGACCTTGAGTTGATCCATATTTTTTTTGGCTGAATCCCCATTGGAAATGGTTAAGGAGCAGTGGTTGTCAAGAAGCCATTCTTAAAAAAAACAACAACAAACAGAGAAAAGTGGCAGCCAGATGACACAAGAACTGGACTGAAAACCAGTGACAACAGGTCAGAGTGATGATCCCTCCCACAGTCTGAACCTCAACATCACTCAGTGAGCAATAGACATGATTTCATGCTGCATCTTCATAAGCTTTGTCACTAGCTGCGTTTCCATTACCCATAGAATTGCTCAAAACCTAAATATCGCAATAAAAATCTGATAATGTAAACCCCTACATTTGGAAAAAACTCAAATATTGGAAAAAGGTTTTTCAGACGTATCAAGAAGCCTTGGCGTTGATATGCATAGTTTTTATATCTGTCTGGATGCCGCGTGTATCCCTGGAGACTGAATCTTTGTCAGCTGATGGGTTCCCATATTGTTTTGGCTGAGGGAAGCTGATGAAGGACTCCAGTTTCACTGCAGTTTTTCCTTTACTTCCTCAGATCGAAACATCAAGTTGCTCAGAAAGCTAGGAAGCAGATTTGCATCGATAACAGATTTATATTCAGAATTTGATCACATCAGTTGCATTATTAAGCCATTAGACTTCATTGTTCACATTGTATCAATATGTAGTATTAAAAAAAATATCCTCATCCAAATGTGACTTCCAGTTTGAGTTACGCTTCGGCATCACTGACAGTGAGTCAGGTTTTAAAATTCACTTCATGTGGAACTAAAAGAGGTTTTAAAACTCTGGCTGTAACTGGTGGAGCATTGTGTGAGAGTGTAATGCGTGGGATGCAGTTGGAAATGTCAAACGGGATGTTCCTTATTTTTAAAACAACACGCAGTTAAGTTTTGCTCTCAGATCAGGTTTGTGTTGGAAATGTGTCTCAGAGAGCAGCAGCCTGCAATGATTTCACTGCCTGCATGTAAAACGATCTTAGTACCAGAATCCACTTTCTTTTGTTAAATGTGCTTTTGTTAAAGTACCAAAGGGACTCATTTCTGTTCTGCTGGGCCTCACCTGAAAACTTAGCAACTTTATTGTGTTCACATGAGAACTGGCAACTGCTTTCTTTTCCATTTGAAACATTTAAGACTTTCTTTTCTCACAAAATTTATAGTCAAACTATTTAGATTTTTGGGTAATTTGTGTAATACTATCTTACTATCTTAATCCATCCATTTTCTTCTGCTTGTCCAAAGTCGGGTTGCAGAGACAACAGGTCCAGCAGGGAAACCGAGACAACCCTTTCTTCTGCGGCTCCTAGCCTCTCTCCAGGGGACAGTTTCCCCTTTTCTGGGTGAGGTGATTAAAGGCTTTTTAATCACCTCACCCCTGAAATTTGCCTAGGAAAATCCTCCCAGAGTCAATCCCAAGTCAGCATACCAAAGATGATTCCACAAATGTTCAATGGGGATGGGGTCTGGACTGCATACAGGTCCTTTCATCCTCTCAAACCCCCAAATCTGTAGGTCTCTGATAAACTCTGCTCTGTGGGACTGAATGTTAAACCAAGTTGTAATTACCTTCTTTCTTTGTCTTTAGAAAGTTTTGAAAAGCTAAATGCATTAGAAAGAACGTTGAGATTTAGTTAATAACCTGTAATATTGGTAGTGTAGGAATTTTTGCAGCTTGTCTACACAGGGAAAAATATTTGTTAAGACACTCAACTAAAATCAGAAGGACCAACAGAGTTTCCTGCAATGTTCAGAATCTGTAAA
>JAOXYM010000020.1:3986515-4020608 GCA_028567055.1 Leptatherina wallacei
GCTTATTCATATCTACCCTAAATGAAAATATATGTTTATACTTCATACTGTATACCACTTTTCATAAAATATCTACAGTAGTGCCATTTTAAAACAGCAGGAAGAATCCACCTTAAAGGCAGGTACGCTTATTTATGCAGCAGATTTTAAACACAAAATGTTTGTGAGTGTTGACATTAGAACATAAGAAAGGAAAAATGCATACAAGCATAAAGAATGAGATGAAAATATTAGACTGGTAGGAGCACTTAAAAACAGCTTGTGTGTTTAAATGCTAATAATGTTAAATTGGATTAAATAACATCTAAAATTGTTGTGTTGTTTTGTGTAGTATTGTTATGTTGTGCCATGCTGTGTTCTGGGCAACACTGTCTGTTTGGTGACGGGAGTTCAGGGTCCCGACCTGTAGAAAAGAATTTCCCCTCTGAGACAATAAGGTCTAAATAAAATAAAAAATAAGCAAGGAGGATGATTGCATTGAGTCTTTTTGTTCTTTAATCAATCACTCACCTGCTGCACATGCTCAGTCAGAGCGTCCCCCCTTTTGAAGTTTGAACTTCTGTTTTGTTGACTTGGTGTGCATGTGTCAAGGTAAGTCCCAGTGAAACAGGCCGGATAAACACAGACAAGGATTATTTTTCACATTTTTGTTCAAATACAAACAGAATTTCTCTTCTTCACAATAAACAGCACAGACAACTTTAATGCAAAGCCCCAATCAGGACTCTAAAGACTAACATGATCATCATCTATGGGTGTTTTAGTCTGCTGGACTGTTCTTTAGTTTTCTCTTTAGACTGCCTTTGTTTTGGAGATCTCTATGATCTTGTTTCCTGTCTTATTTTTGCATTTTGTAAAGTCTGTTTCCTTCTCTATTTGGTTATATTTACTTCCTGTTCATGTCATACCTCTTAGGCTGTTGATTTTACATCTATTCCCTGTTTGTAATTAACTCCCTCTAGTCTAAATAGTCCTCGATTTCTTTTGTTCATGGCCAGATCCTCGTCTTACCTGTCTAGGTTATTGTTTCTTTAGTCTCACTAGTCCTTGCTTGCTAGTTAGTAAGTCATGTACTTTGTCCTGCATTTTGTAGTGGATTGAATACTTTGTTTACCCAGACATGGCAACGCCTTTAAGTTATAATAAATATGTTGTATAACTATGCTTATTCTTGTGAATTATGCCTATACTGAGACTAAAGAAGGTATTTGTTCAAATAGTCTGAGAAATGGAGGAAAATAGAAAAAAGGGGGAAATAGTAGGTCAGGATTTTGAGCATTTTTACATGAATGCCAGTGCAACCTCCACCTGGATACTGTGTACCATGCTGATTATAAATTACAAACACTTCACTGAAGGTTGGTTGGCTGTTCCTGTCTGCTCACTGGTACATGTTTATCTATACATTTATCATTGGACTACTCCCTTCATACCTTTGCATTAACCTTATTTTTAAACACAACTCATCCCAGATCAGTCTCTCTACTTTAAATATTGTTGGTTTTTTTAAATTATTTTTCCAACTCAATCAAATTAAAAAACAATGTGGCATTTCATTAAATCATAATTTAGCAAATTTATCTTTATTATTACTTTTTTCAGTCTCTAGTTATTTGAATTACTATGAAGGATTTTGCCTTTTCCTAATGGAAGGGGATGAATAATTTTGCAGCATGTATACCATGCTTTGCTGCCTGATATGCATGAATCTGTTCTCTGGTTTAATATTGTTACGTATTGTGTAATATGTTGTCCTGAGGAACCCCCTCTGGTTTGTGTCCATGCTCTGCCATATCCGTTCTCATGAAAGAGGGCATTTATAAGCCTAATATAAGGTGTAGCCAATAAATCTGACTACTTATATTTGAATGATTTATTCTAATATTTAATCTTACCATCCACAAAATGTCGTTCTGGGTGTGTCATTCCAGATGAACTCCGTGGAAACTTGTGATGGGAACAAACCAGGTAGGCGGGTCAGAAATGACGTCAGCATGAGAACAGGTAGTCTCGAGGAGTGTCCTTTCAGGCAGATCTAATCGGATATTTAAGAAGAAGCGTCTAAGAGATACGGTGAAATAGAAGCAAAGCTGAGAGGATTAAGTACACAGACATGGATTTTACTCGGATATCGTTGCTCCTGTTACTTTTCTGCTGTTGTTCTGCCTCAGATGGCACTGCAAGTAAGGTCGAAATATCACCGCTGTGTGTGTGTGTGTGTGTGTGTGTGTGTGTGTGTGTGTGTGTGTGTGTGTGCGCGCGCGCGCGCGCGCGCGCGAGGGTCGTTTACAGGCCGATAATTCTTAAAGATAGCTCAATGATAAGCTTATTTTATATATGTTAAGTTATCTATTGTTGGTAAAAGTGTTTAAAGACATGTAAGGCAGATATGAAATAGGTCATTTACTTTTATTTATTTATTTATTTACTTTTGTAGCTGCTTTTACTATTTAAAAGAAATTACATAGCAGGAATAAATTGAAGTATTCAATGTATCAATGATTCTCTAATCTTATGAGCCAAAAAACTGTGAAATAATAAAAAGTCTAACTGTGATCTGAAGTCCAAATATAGGCCTAAAAAGTTAGCATTGTTCTCTAATAATAACCTATTCTTTTCAGTTTCTAACTAGTTTTCAGACCTGATATGTTTTTATTTTGTCTTATAATTTCAGGTAAGACTTCTTCACGAGGTTTTTTTGGGGTTACGGACCCTACAAACAAGAATCAGGTGATCATTGATCAAGCTGCATCAGACACACTGAAAAGCCATCTCACCACCGTCTTCTTTCCAATCCTCTACATCATCGTTTTTGCGGTGGGACTCCCTGCAAATGGAATGGCCATCTGGGTCTTCCTGTTCAGGACCAAGAAGAAGCACCCATCATCCATCTACATGGCCAACTTAGCTCTGGCTGACCTGCTTTTTGTCATTTGGATGCCTCTCAAAATTGCTTACCACTTCAACGGTAACAACTGGACGTATGGGGAGCCGTTGTGTAAAGTCCTTGTGAGCTTCTTCTACGGGAACATGTACTGTTCTGTTCTGTTCATCGCTTGTCTCAGTGTGCAGAGGTACTGGGTCGTGGCTCACCCTATGTCTTCACAGAGGAGGAACAACAAAGTCGCTGTGGGTGTGTGTGTGGCCGTCTGGGCTTTCATCTGGCTCACCACCATTCCTCTGTACCTGTATGACCACACGGCTAAGCTCAAAGACCCCAACATAACCACCTGCCATGATGTGAACATCATAAAGGACGCCATGAATCCATTCCCTTCCATCCAGCTCCCCTACTTCTACTTCATCTTCATGGGTTTAGTTGTGTTTCTCGTGCCATGTGTGGTGATTATTGTTGCATATATCCTGTTACTGCGAGCCCTGGGGAATGCCATAGAGAACAGCACAGCAGCCAAGAGCCGACAGAAAGCCGTGGTGTTGATCATCATCGTCCTGGTGACGTTCCTCGTGTGTTTCATCCCCAGTAATATCATGCTGGTGGTGCATTACTCCCTATTAAAAGACGCAGTGACTAATAACGGTTATGGCTTCTACCTCTCCACACTGTGTCTGTCGAGCCTCAACAGCTGCCTGGACCCGTTCATCTACTACTTTGTGTCTGAGGAATTCAGAGACCACGTGAAGAACACTCTGCTGTGCAGGAGCAGCAGGACTGTGGAGAGGATGAGGGTATCCTTCAGTTCAATGAAATACTCCAGAAAGAGCAAGTCGTACGTGTCGGAAACTGGGAACACACAAAGCAGCACCTGTTAAGAGGGAAGGGACGACGCTCCAGCGCTTTCACTCTGGTGTGTTTAGCTGGTTTGTTGACACTGTGACACAGTAGACTAAAGTCCTCAACTCAAAGCATCGGATTACCAAAGATGAACTTTAAAGGTGAAGATGACTGCAGTCCATGATGTGTGCATGACTTAACTTTGAGCTGCAGCTTTATGTTACAATGTGAAACATTATATTAAATGCTGTATGTATACCTATTTTAATATAAAGGTGGGGTTAGCTTTTTGAAGACTCACATTTAGCAAATGTTGGCTGCTGTCGTGTTTGATTAACTAGGCTTTGACTGACTGACTTGACCTCTGCATTGAGGATGCATGAAAGCAATTTGCATCCATCACATCAATCCGATCTGATGGTGAGAATTTATAACAGAAAATGTTTGTTATATTCTTTTGTTTTGTTGTTTTTTTGCAGCCAACAAGTTTCTCTTATTATTTCAAACCTTTGGTTTTATATGTTTTGAAGAGAGCATGACATTGTTACATATTTTCTTAATTAAAAGCCAATGACTGGATCAGGTTTCTGTGAAACTCCTTTGCGCTATTGCACAATTTATTGTACTGAATGAGTCAACAGCCTTGTTGTCATCATGCAGACGGATATAAATGCACACGCTGCCTTTTAGAAATGTTTGGAATTCCTGGAATGAGTTGTGTTGAAATTCAGTGCAACAAAGTGCGCAGACCTGTTGTTTAAATGAGAGACTTTATGTTCTCGTACTGGTTAATCTTTCAGATTTCTGAAGGAAAGAGTCAGACAGAGAGGAGGTCACAGTCAAGCATGTTAAAGAATGTTGGAGAATATGTTCAGGCATGTGAGAAAGATGATTTAAGGATGTGATTATGTAACTGGTGTCAGGGTCTCATTGTTTCACCTGAATTTCAAATCCTAAAAATTCTACGATACATATCTCGGTTAGCTATTTCTATCCAAGGGAACATCACAGTTACATTTTCTGCTGCCACTTCTTCAATTTCAGTTCAACTCGAAGACTTTATAGCAAAATTTGTTACACATTTATTTCGCACTTTAGCTCTCCAGCGGTTGAAAGCGGTGAAAGAGGTGTTGTGAAGCAAAGTGAGTAGTATTGTGGTCTTTAATCTCACGATAAGGAGTAAGTGAACTGTTGTTTCAGGCAATGACCCCACCCAGAGTCACAACCATCCCCCCACAATTGCTGATAGCTTCCTTTGTAACGACTGGTTGAGGACTGTTTAAAAAGGGTAAATGATTGCTGTTTAGTGTCACCTTACCCTTTGTCCGTGCTCCGAGTAAAATACCTTCTGTTCATATGGTGAGTGCACAGCCACGCCTTGGCCGAGTTACACAGTTCCTCTCTAACATGATCAAGTATTACATGGTGTGGAAAAGACAAGAACAATGATTGATCATTTCTGAGTGTGTATTTTAAACAAAGAGCGATGGAGTTGTTAAATAACTCTCCACAGCAAAAGAAGTTAGAGTTTATAAAGGCTGAAAATGTAACTTACAGGTTTATAAAAGAGGAAGATTATTCAAGATTTTCTGAGTAGATAATTTTTATGAAAATGAATGCTGAGAAGCTGTTGTAGTAATTCAAAACCTTTAAAATATGATGTTCAAATAAGGTCACTAATGCAGTGGCATATTTTGTGATGCAATACTTTACAGTTCTTTGGTTCTCTTGGGGGGTGGGGACTTCTCTCCCTGTTGCATTTTTCCAATGCTTTGGTGTTTATTTATTAATCGAATAGAGAGAGAGAGAGAGAGAGAGAGAGAGAAATGCTACTTAATCATGAAATTCGGTGCATATAATAGATCTATGTCCTCACCAGTCATGAGGATTTTTACAGACAGACAGACAAGGCAATGTGTCTGAATGTAGTTTCTAAAATAAACTTGCAGCAACAATTTCCATGTAAACCAGAAACATGCAAAACCAGTTCTGACTGAAAGGACTGTTGCACGGTGAATAACAACAGTAAACAGAGAAGAGTCACCGAGAACGCCGGGGGTTTCGATCTGCACTACAGTGTTGTGATTCACAACACTGTAGCCTGTGTGCTATGATAAGATGAAAATAAGATTTGTTCTTTTATTTTTCTGCTATAGTCTAATCTTTACATTATTGAAGTGTTGCTGATCCTCTTGTGTTTGCAGAAAGTTTGACAACTGCTACTTCCCATATTAAAGTTTATGTGGTGTTATATAAAAGTGGAATTTAACCACTCAGTCTTCCAGTAAAAAAAATGTGTGTCAGTACAACCACAGGAATTTAAATGTTATTTTCCACACAGACAAAAATGATAACATCAAAGAAAATTGTCCTCTACTGGTCCAACTTAATGCAACATTAACCATAGCATACTATGCCACTTTATTTATAAAACACATTTAAAACAGCAACATGGCCGACCAAGAGCTGTACACTGTAAAAAAAAGAAAAGCCAAAATAATCTAAAAAAGATCAAATACATTTAAAATAATAACTTCTTTCATGAGCACTGCAAAAATGTTCTATGTAACTAAGTCTTACATTCTTATATCCAGTCAAAAAGTCTTTCTGCTCATGTTTTGAGATTGATACTCAAGAACAGAAGATTATTAATCATGTTTTGAGAGTCGTTTTCTTTTATTTCTTACTTAGTTACTTAATCCTAAAATTGGTTATTTTACACACATATTAGTTTAGATAATATCACTGAGACATTGTTTTTTGTTACAGTGTATTTTGTATTTTTCATACCCAATTTAATCAACAAAAGCTTGTTTCAAGACCTCCTAGCAATTCACACTCACTGCAAAAATTATACTGAAAAAAAAAAACTAAAAAAGATTCCGATTCCGATCAAATCAAATAATCTACCAGCGCAGCAGATTTCAGTCGAGTGAGAAACAAGTCTCTTAAAACAGGTGGTGAAAAAAAATTCCCTCAAGACTAGCTGCTTCTTTCAGAGTTGTTTCTTTCTCTCTCAGAGATAAGAAATGTGAAAACAAGATCAACTAAATAAACTGATTCTTCTGAACTGATAGAGTGACAGTGTGCACAGTATAGCTGGGAGAAGGCAGTGGTTCAGGCAGCAGGTTGCCCAATAACTGGAAGGTTGGTGGTTTCACTCCCAATTCTTTCTGGTCAATCTGTCCCTGGGCAGGAAAGTGAACCCACCTTGCCTTCTGGTATATGAAAGTTTGGTTGTGGCCAGAGAGGCCGTCGGCATGGTGGTGCTCCAGCCACCACCATTAAATGTGAAGCACTAGATAAATCTAATCCAATATTATTGATTTCATTTAGTATACATTCTTTATCTCATTTTTGGCAAATAATAAAAAGGTAAGGCAAGTTTATTTGTGTAGCACATTTCATATTCAAGACAATTCAAAATGCTTTACTCGAAATACTGAAAGCATGACAGCAGGGTGCAGAAGACGCATTAAAAAGTACTAAAAAGAACATAAAGAGAAACAGCATAAAGTGAAACAACTCAATTAAATCAATTATTAAAAGTAAGCAACAGTCTAGATAAGGTAAAAGATATCATCCAGATTCATGCATAAGCACATTAGAAAAGAAACGTTTTTAACCTGGAATTTAAAGTGTCTATATTTAGTGAAAGTTTAATCTCCACTGATAATTTGTTCCACTTGTTTGCAGCATAACAACTAAATGCTGCGTCTCCAAAAACAGCAATTAATAGCAATTCTTCAATTGCTATTAATTGTTTAGTCGCTCTTGTTTTAAGATCTTTTCCCTTCAAGAAAAAAAGGAACAAGACCGAAAGAAGCATTTAGAGGGTAGTTCTGAGTAACTTCAATAAATGAGTTGGAATGAATGTTTCACCACTTATTTCTCACTTGTCTAAAGTTAAAAGTTTTTCTTATGTCAGGAAATCTTACCTTGTGTAATTATTGTACAACACTGGCAAATTATTTTACTTGATCACGGTTTGAATCATCTCAACTTAAGTGTTTTTTCCCCTTATACTGAGATAGCTAAGTTTTTGTAGTAAATACCCAAACCCATTTAATTCTACAGTTGTAAATTTCACATATCACATCTATTCTCTTTTGAGGAGCCTAATTAAGAACTCCTCCAGCAGGAGCATTTTGTCTCAGAAACAGAATGATAGATTAGCATTGCGCCCACGCATCATTCTGGGATGGAGCTAAAAGAGCGCCATTCATGCATGCAAGTGAGAGAGTCAGCGCTGAGGAGGAAGAGAGAGTGTCCGTGTTAAAGGGCTCGTAATCACCAGATCTAACCACCTACCGTCAGCAGAAACTCAGTTTGGGCTGCTTGGTAATGTTTGACAAACATTTCCCGTGAACATTTTTCTTTTTTTCTTTTCGTATTTCTCAAATGAAAAGATGCATGGAAACTAACCTGAGATTGCCATGAAAACATCAATGATAAATCTCTATTAATAGGAGATACATTTACATATACAACAGTACATCTAACAGTAATCTATAATATATAATCTATACATACACGGACTTAAAAGATATTATTTTCTGACGACTTACCAGACAGTTGAGTAATGTTAGACTGATAATCAGCAGAAAAATGCCAAATAAGAGTAAAAAACGGCTTACAAGAGAGCAGAGGAAACAAATAAGCACATTGGAATTTGAGCAGGTACAAAAGAGGCAGTTTGAGTAAATGAGAAGCAGAGTCCATAAGAGATTTATTCAGGCTCTTCAGTCTTTTCTCCCTTTCATCTCGTCTGGCTCTCCCGTGGCAGCGTAGCCGGAGGGAGCTGGCACAGTGTGGGTCCCCCCCAGCCAGTCCCAGTGCGAGAAGAATGGGGCGAAGTTAGTGCCAGGACGCTGGTGGTGAGCATCGTGCTTGGGGGCACCGCCCCAAAGGCCAAAGGGCACCAGGTTGTGCGTGGCCCAAGGGAAATCGTAGCCGCAGTGGTCCTCAGTGGACACATAGACGTTGAAGACCATAAACGTCCAAGTGGTGAGGCAGTGGCACTGCAGCAGGATGGGGTCCACTGTTGCCCAAAATCCCACGCTGAATAACTCCCAGCCAGACAGGTACTCGGTGACCAGGCTGAAAGGCTGGTTGTACTGGTGGTGCATAGCATGGAAAGTGCGGTACAACCACGGCACCCGATGGTGCAGCAGGTGCCACAGGTAATACTGAAAATCAAACACAACCATGCAGCCCAGGATGCCCAGGAAGAAGCTCCAGAGAGAGGGTGCTTCACGTGGCAGAGGGGTGGATGGCCTCCACAGCCACTGCGCAATGGCAGCAGGAAAAATAAAAAACAGGTGATTGTAGATGGTGACACCCAGGGTGGTCCAGATATTAGGCAAGGTGACAGGTCTGTCGGGATGCAGCCGGTAACAGTTGATGCAAGGCCAGGTGGGAGCCAGCAGGTCCAGCGCGGTGTAAAGACCTACCAGCATGAAATAAGTAGTGACTGAGAGGACCACAGGGAAGAGAGGGCTCCTCAGAAGGTCGTGGTGGTTCTGGCGAAGATAGTCCCAAATAGGCTGCAGAACCAAGTCCTGGGAATGGCCCCCGGTCACGTTGTCTACATCCGACATCCAGGACAAAGCCTCAGTTCTGAGTATCCTGCCTGTGCTCATCACTAATGTGCCGTTTCTCTCCCAAAGATGGCTGATCCAAGAGGATTATTTTCTAACAAGCCCCAGGAGAGGATAAAGAAAGTCTAAGTGACTGGAGAGACCCAATCAGAAGCCTCATATAGGTTAAGCAACAGCAAATTGTGTGGTGATGTTGTGCCAAATTGGACTGGTGGACTGCCTTTGCCTCTTATGTATGTTCAAGCCCCACCTCCACCCCTCCACCCTCTGCATTTTAAAAGAAAGCTCTCTGTAAAGGCCCTTTTTCATGGCCACAAGGCCCGCAGCCAGGACTCAGGAGCCGGGCCACAACAGCTCTCATTTTTGACCCAAATCATGGAGAGAGAGCTTCCGCTTTCTTGTGAGTTTGACTTGGTCACAAAAATCTAAAGCAACACTGTGTCTCAGCTGTTAACACGAACGGCATAAAAACATTAACTCTAACCCAACAAGTGATATTTTCAGGCCAACATTTCAATAATGAGCCTGGTGGTGTTTTGTCTCTCACACTCTTTGATCATCAGACACATACAGTGCACAGATGCACATACACACACCGCATGAGCCCAAAAGAGTCATTAATCATGGAAAAGTTGTCAAATGAGACATGCATTCAAAAGAACCGGACAGAACTGGAGCAGTGATTGACTACAGCTTTTGTTTCTATGGTGTGATGCAATAATTTTAATAAGTATCATTTCATGCCATGTCATACGTTTGGTTATTTTTCTGCTCTTTTTATCCAGCTGGTAGAAGTTGATGCACATCACAAATGGGGAATAAATAAGTCCAGAATACAAAAGATTTTATGTTTATATTCTTTTACATTAGTGCCTTTACTGTACAGCCTGACAAGTAGCATCATTTATCTTTACTTTTATATTAGGCACTAAGTTGGCAGTTGGCTAAAAGATACACACATATTTCATAGTTCTCAACCCTTTATAGCTTATCCTTTCTTTCTTTAATGGAAGGAAAACAAAACTTAAAAGACAAAAAAAAGTTATTTGGGAAAAACTGTTGAGATATTATTGTTTTTATTTCCATTATTTTCTTGCATTATATCAACTGTATGTGGTTTTTCTTTGATTTTCACTGTGTGATGTCTTTTGTCTTCATGTCTCTGTGTAAAGCCTAACCAAGGTCAAGGACCATGCGGCTAGAAGTCCTGCATACATATAGGCTACATTTAATTTCGAATGCATTTGTATGTCGTATTGCCACTACAAAATAAATGATAAAACAATGAAAATAAATAAACAATTTTAACATACAATCATTTGGACACACTTTCCCACGCTAAGGGTTCTGGTGAACATGTGAAGAACCAATAAAATAGAAAAATTGAGGAGACATTAGCTGCCATGTTAGCTTGTTCATCATCACACCCATAAAACTAGGAATGACATCTTTTTGGAGATTATCGTTAACTTTGCTGTACCTCAGCATACATAAAAAACAAGAGCTGCCTTAAAAATCCACTGATGAATAGACCAACTGGTGAACATGCCATATGAAAAACACACCCTCCATGCTGTAAACCCACTATAATGTACACAGACAGGAACATGGTCTTACTAACCTGCAAACCTTGGATCCTCCAGCTGTCACTTCCACATTAAGGAGGAAGTTCATCAATCTGTGGCCTCGACAGTTGCTGCCTCATTTGTGCATCTTTTGTTTTTTTCTTTTTTTAAAATAAAGGCTATGTTTTTGTTAGAAATAGTAGTTTAATGTTACATAGGAAGTCACACATACAAATGTGTCACTTGTTCTTCACTGTCATGTTAAATAAATCAGTTGTATACATAAAGTTCTGTATCATATGATAAATTGGCCTCAAGGGGCTTTGCTTTACAATCTGTACAGCACATAATGCTTCATGTGTCATCTGACTTGATTCAGAGCAGACCCAAACAGGTCTGTGAACAGGTAGCTATGCACATTGGTGTAATATCTTGTGCATTCATAATAAGAATTTAAATAACCAAAACAAACAAACAAACAAAAAACATTTTCAGACTCAGAATAATTGCCCTCCAGACTGAGTTCAGGATATTTCTACTTCAACAGACAGAATGCAGATATACTGCTTATATGTTCTTTTCAGGAGAGTTTCTGTTTCATTTATTATGTTTATTGAAAATGCAAAGAATCTCAATGCTTTATGGTCAATATATATCCATGCACATGCACTTCGAATAAATTACATTGAACAATGAAGAATAAGTATGTCACTAGCAGCAGCTGACTACTTTTTTTTTTTTACTGTTACACTGCAGTTGAAAAAGAAGCAATGAGTTCAAAATGATAGTTTGTGATACATTAACATAGTTTGTTGCAACTGATGTCATTTTATCTTTTTAATGTCTTCTTTGTTTGTCAAATTGAATCAAATGTGAGAATAATCAAACTATGCAAGCCCGCTGCAGGCAAGACAACTTAACCTATAATATTCCACCACCGTGCATCATGTCTTTCAGACATTGTCAACAAAATGTTCACTGCATATGGAGCAAAGATCAGCACGCTTTCTGATATGAACCAGCAGAGGGCAGCAGAAATTAACCTTTTACCAAAGACAGTCACTATAAAACCCTGCGATGAATCAGTAACTGAAGGGAACTCCAAATAATTGTTGTAGTTAGTAATAGCCAGTATAGTATTGTAATAATTTGTGACTTTCCTATTACAATGATCATAATCTTGCCTTTAGGAGGGATTAAAAAAGACAGATTCAGGCCATTGACTTGTTTTTAGTATATTTCATCAAATTCAAGGCCTACTTGTGCCAATGCAAGCGAATCATGAAGAGATATCTGCAGAATCTGAACAAAAAGAATTGATTGACAATCTTTTACTGTATATGTGTGTTTGTGTAGTGTGTGGGCTGCTATGTTTAGTTGTTTCCAGTACTAAAATGCAGCTGACCAGTGGCATAACTTCATTGTGCTTTGAGCATTTCATCAGTCAGTCATCAGTCAGTAAGAGAGAACCTAACTGACTAAGTCTTCTAAAACAACAAGTATGGTTGTTTACACCTTGTCATGATAATTACTTTTCAAGTCATTGGAGAGAAAAAAACCATCTTTGGATCTGCGTAACCACTCGTCAGAGGTGTTGTTGAAATAAACAAAGTTGAACATGGTGTTACACTTCACCACTGCTGGGTTACCAGCAGGTGTCTGACAACAAAATGACAAACTGTGATACTGTAGGCACTGCTACACTTGAGTTTCTGTTGGGAAGAAAACAAATGTGGTCTATAATGCAACAACTGTGGTTTATTCTTTATTCTTTGTAGTCTTTGGGTTATAGATGAGTTTTATTGTCAAAGAAAAATAAAATCATGAAAGCAAGATTCATACAATAAAATAAATGTGGAAATCTTTTTTAGAATATGTTTTGTTACATGAAAATGTAGGTGTAAGAGAAGTACTGGTAGCTTGAAGTCACACAGTTGGCCTCCATTAATGTCAATGCTCCATCTAAATGGCTGAACGTGCTCCACTCTTTCATGTAGTTTCTTTAAATTTATGTTGCTCATTTTTGCGCAAGTATGTCGATAAATCTGATAACACACCTCCACTGCTCTCAACTGGTCAGAGAAATAAAGTTTGATTTCATTTGTGCTAGATCGATTTTCTGCTGACTCTTCCAACGTGGTTTTTTTTCTTTTTTGAGGGGAAAGACAGAAAATAACCTCATGAAAGAGCATGACATGAAAGCAACCATTTCTAACTCATCTTCTCCAACTTCCTTTGTGTTCAGAGTAGATCTTCTCTGCACTGCAGTCTTGTTTAAAGCTTGAGTGCAAACACAAAGGAGACATTTTCTTTTGTCTTTGTAGTGTCTGTGAGGATGCTGCAGAGGACTTGAGGGCACACGAGTGAATGTAAAATGAATCATCTGTCAGGTAAGGAGACAAGCCTTTTAATAGGTCGGGTGCGTCAATCCCTTTCAAAAGGCATAAAAACCCAGTGCAACTTATTTTTTGTGTTTATATCAGAATTTTCAATCATCCTTTGGAATAAAACGAGTTGCTGCAACATATTCAGTGCAGCTGTTTAGTTGTGAATGGTCAGGATTTTTCCTTTTGATTCAATTTCCATAAACGATGGCTGATTCTTTTTGGATTAAATTGGTGAGATTTTGTGTTTAAGGCTCCGCGGGCCACTTCCCGAACAACAATGGCAATTTACAGCTGTTAAGGGGAAACAGTTTCATCACCTGAACAAATGGAAAATTATTTTCTTGATGGCAGTGGAAAGTCGTTGCAGGTACACCTGACAACTGACGTCCCTCAGGTGTTGTTTATGGGGGCCGAAGGCTTAACAGTGTTATTCTCCGCTGTCAGTTATGACACAGTGACAGAGGAGGGGGTTTGAGAGGGACCGTCGGACACAAAATGACAAAGGATGAAAGCTGCGGTTGCTAAAAATAAACCCAACAATGAGAGCATGACAATTCTCAAACACAAGGTGAAACAAAGAACAGAGACAGTGAGCAAAACAACAAAGCCAGTTTTGTTTTTCCTCAGTGGCAGAAACGTGTTTGATTTTTGATACTGAGCATCAATATAAAGCAGTGTGAAGTAAATAAAACAGTATACTTAATATGAGATGGACCTGATGGGGCAAATGTTATTTTAAGGCTTGTTTGAATTTTTTTCTTACCATACCATACCATGCCATGCCATACCATGCCATGCCATGCCATGCCATGCCATGCCATGCCATACCATACCATGCCATGCCATGCCATACCATACCATGCCATACCATACCATACACTTTATTGTCCCCATAGGAAAATTTGTCTCGGACTCAAGTGTTGTTGCATTGGCTGCCTTTACAAAATCAATAAGTAGACAACACAAACAATAAGCCATATAATATACGATACAACTATCCAGCAGAAGTCGTATATATGATATATAGATATATTGCACATTATCCATTCTGGGACAAGAAAAAAAGAATAACATCCAAAATACAAAAGAATAAAGCTTGATGCTATTGCATGACCCACACGGCCCCAAGAGAGAAAATGAACTATCTGTGTAGCCATAAAAGACATTATCTAAAATTATTCAAATTTTTTGTTATCGAAATGGAGACAAATTGAACAAACTGCACCGTTTGCATTCAATAAAAGCTCTGTACTCAGAAGGCAATAACTCATACTCAGGATAAAGGGTGTGTGATGTGTCTGATAAAACCCTGCGCTTGTCTGATCATGAATGCTCATGAAAGGATTGGAGGAAGATGTTTCTAGTCTTCCTCATCACCTTCATGGCAGACTGTACCAAACAGCTTAGATTGTGCCTCTGCTGAGAGATTCTTGTATCTAATGATGCTCTCCAGCACAGTCGTATCAAACAGAAACATTATTTTCTGATTTGCAGCAAAATGTATGTATATATATTCAGTATTTTCATTTAATATCTTATCTACATTTATTCATTTTAATTCATACACATTTACTTATTTAAAAACTTACAATGGATCTACAAAGTCACAAAATATTTAACATCAATTATCTGGATCTGAAAAATATATATTTCATATTATAATTAGACTTGCCAAGAACTGGAATTTATTTTAAATGTACATACGTGCACATTTCTACATGCGTGTAGTAATCCTGACCACCTGAACTGACTCACCTCATAATACAAACTAAAGTCAAATCTATTCAGTCAAAAGTGTAGAAAAAATAGAACAAGTTATACCCTATGTTGAAAATGTTTTATATATTTTAAAAATGAATCCTCACATGGATAAATTAAGAATCTGAATTACTTTTATTTTAAAAATTGTAATTAATATCTTCAATGTCATTTTCACATCTACCAAATTCTATATGGGCCACATTGGATCCTCAGATGGATCAGTTTTGCCCCCAAGTGACATTGTTGACTGCCTCATTTGTACTCCTCCCTTATCTATAAGGAAAATGGAGTAGATAGTGATCAGGTTTTATCTGTTTCTTCAGATTTGCCTTTTCTTTTTTTTTTAAAGTTGAAACATTTCATGACATAAAAAACTTAAAGCCATTGTTCTCTTTCTTGAAAGCTACCACAAAAATACAAAAAACTAACACAGATTATGATACGAACAGGAGGTAAACATCAACTACAACAGCGTTGTAAAATCTAACAAGCTAACTTTGGTAATATGAAAAATGCTAACTTGCCCAAAAAAATTGTGTTTTGGTTAACTTGAGTGACTGAGCATAATTAACTGGAATAATTTGAGTTTGTAGAACTTAAATGAACCTGATCAATCTGAGTTTACAGTTAATATAAGAAGTTGTAGAAGAATCGTGAGGTGGTGAATTTGAGATACTCCACAAAATCCTGTTTTTGTTTTCAACACACATGATGGTTTCAAGTTCATCTCAGTTAGAGAACTTGATGAACTCAAAACTGCTCAAAACTACCAAATAAATCAAATAAATTACTGGGTAATTTAAATGACTAAGCTCCCAAAGTCAAACTAAAAGGGAAAAGTTGCACACACTGAATTACCCTTAATTTGTTGTTAACCCTAATACTGTCCCAATATTGTCACAACTTGTGCCTCTGAGGTCAAAATGTCCCTACCAGTTTATAGAACAGTATAAACTATCAGTCAGTTCTTTGTCACTTCTTTAGTCTGACATTAACAAAGTGTTATGAAGATCATAGTGTTGAACAAACCCCATTATTTTCGGACTATTTAGTGAATAAAACACAGTATAAAAACACAAAATTTCATTAGGGGTCATCTTATTTACAATGTTTCAAATTACATTATTATTATTATTACAATTATACACCTTTTGCACTCTGATGTTAATAAAACGTATTTAAAATGAGTTTAATCAAAACTAGATTAAAATTAATTATAATTACAATTATTACAAGTACAAGATATAAATGCATACCCCCAGGGTGTGGCTTAAATAAGAAATGACCATGATGACATCCCAATGTCATCATCAGGTTTATTTCTCATGAGTCAAAAATTAGTCTGAAGTCTGAGTTAAACTGGTTGGAGTGTAAATGTTTCCCTTGTATGTTAACAAGAAAAATTAAAACAAATCTTAGAGTTTTTTACCTCAAGTGTGTTATTAATGTTTTGATTAAAAACCTAAATGATAAAAGATTCAATTTGATGTTTTCTGCCCATCCAAAGCAACTAAAGTGCAAAATATTTTCCATATTTTTCCAATCAAACCTTTTCTCCTGCGGAGACTCTAAATTATCAGAGGCAAGTAGATTATTATTATATATTTAATTTCATTAAAACCATTTAAAACAAAAACAAACAAACAAAAAGAGTCATGTTATTACACTGTGCCACAATGCTTTCATCCCACACATGACTCATTGTGTTGAATCATTAAAATCATTAAAAGAAGAAAAATGTGCCATCCTTCATGATTGTCTTCCTCAGAGCAAGCAGACAGGTCTTAACCCATCCTCCTAGAGTTACTTCAGGGATGTATTGAGTGATGCAGACACACGTGTGAAGGCCCATGCGTGGCTCAGGTCTTGATGAATGCCCACGAGGCCTCCAGGGCTGCATCAGTGCATGTTTTGTTTTTCACTTAACAACACTGATTAAAATCTGGAAAGGAAGACAGTTACCATGGGCTTTTCACCTGTGGAATTAATTATCTCCACAAAGATAGAGGATGGCCCACTTAGCTCCTCTTCATTTCCTAATAAACAAGCTGTGCTGCAGCATCTTTCATCACATTTGGACAGGACTCTAACCAGGTGAGAACACTTCTCTCATATAAGAATAATTACTTTGTTCGTCTCTCTTATACAAACGAGGTTTTAGAGTTTATAAAGTGTGAAAACTTTTGTTTTTCTTTCTTTTCCAGTAAGTTGCAAGAGCTTTTTATCCTTCCAGCAGAATGCCAAGCCAGCTTGAAGGTGCCATGGGTGCACTGATAACTGTTTTCTACAACTATTCTGGAAATGATGGAGATAAACACAAGCTCAACAAAGGCGAGCTGAAGCAGCTCTTGAACAGTGAGCTCACCGACTTCCTCACGGTAACATAGACATTTTAATATTCTGGTTACATTGTCTGCTTGTTTGTCATGCACTTAAATTTCATCAATTTGGTTACAGGTTTCTTAGCATCTTGGAGGACACTTTGCTTTTGCTTTATCCACCCAAAGGTCAAATTAAATGCTGTTTTCAGATGATTTAGTATTCTGACCTTGTGAGAGGAAATGGATTTTTTTACTGATTGCTATCCTGCTGTCAGAGTGTAACTGCTCATGGCTCTCACATCATAGCACGTTGGGAAATAAAGGATGTGGAGAAGGAGATAAATAAGGTCATTTGAGATAAGTTAGGTTCTGAGCCTGTGTGATAGCAGCATGGAAACACTGACTTTGGAGTGATTGAGACCAATGCATCCTCAAAGCAACTAGGGTCTTAAACCTTTGATGTCTTCGGTTGTCTTTCTCTGCATTACTTGTCCTCCTTCATGCGGATGGGAAGCCTCAGGTGCTCATACACCATCATCATCATCACTGGCCCATATCACTTCCAAATATAGACATCCCCATGATGTCATCACATCCCCCTGAGCTATAGTCACCTCTGAGAATAGATGTAGCCCCAGTTAGACATTCACCATCAGTTTCTGCTGACAGAAAACTTTGATATTTTATTCATTTATTCAATCGGGACAGTGCAAGTGAATGATCATTGGTGCAAGAATATCTGTAGTCCCAAGACTGGTAAAAAACAACAACTTTAAAGCCAATAAAGTTCAAATATACAGTAAATAGAGCAATACGCACAAAACAACATACAATTGTCTTTTTGAGCTGAATCTTAAAGTTGGAGTATGTAGACATTTGCAAAGAAACTACTTACTTCCTTTTAGTGACAACACAGTTTGCCGCAATGTGGTGCATTTACAGGGCAACTCACAGTTTTCACTACTTCCCTGGTACCAATACCACTGTTACTCCTTTCATTGATATATTCATTTAAAGTATGGATGCCAAGACTATGCAAACTTTATATATATATGAATCAAGTCTATTCCAAACAGATAAAATGGTCACAGCTAAGTAGATCATATTCTTCCAGATTGTCACAATGAAAATATTTAGAGTTTTTATCAAAAACTTTAACAGCTTTCATTAAAAAAAAGACTATTTAAGTGTTGTTCCACCAGCAAACAAAGTAATACCATATATGTAATAGTGTTTGCTGTTGAAAGAAATTACTGAAGACAAATCATCTTACAAACATTGAATCTCTAAAGGTTCATATCAATTAGCAATATAAGAATTTGAGATGATTCATGGTTGTCTTTTTTTAAACATTAAATGAGAGACATAATTTAATGTGCAACAAACACATTAATTGAATTGTATTAAGTGGTTTAATGTGAAGTTAGTTGCACAAACGTGAAACGCAGATGTTTCTGAACATTTTGTACTTGTGTAAAAATGACTACATCATCCGCATATACTTGAATATTTTGACATACATTAGCTAAATTATCACTTAGTGTGAACGAAATTGGTTTAAGTACAAAACCCTTTGGAACCCCTGCAAAGTGGTCAAGCTAAAAAGTTGTATCCGCATCAACACAAAGACATTTGTTTCTGTTCAATAAGTAAAAGGAATCAAAAGGAAAAATTCTTCTTTTTTTAACTAATGACAGCACATTGATATCATAAAAAAAGTAACGCTTCATGTTAATACCACACACTTTCTCTCATGTCATAGCAACAAAACCCTTCCCATAGCATTAACTCTAACTTTTTGGCATTAAAAAAGGGCTTATAATTCCTGATTGAAATGTATCCCCATCATTGAGGGTTGAATTTAAATCCTAACCTTTGGCAAAACAGTGATGCTGCCTCAGAGGTCAGAGAGATGGAAAGGAAAGGCATTTTTGTTCCTCATTCTTGATGCAAAAGGAGGAAAGCAGAGGACTCTCCACTCCTGTTCTGAGCCACCATGAACCGCATGCAGTGTTATAATCCCTGCTCTCTGTTTGTTTTACAGTCTCAGAAAGATCCGATGCTGGTGGAGAAAATCATGAATGACCTAGACTCTAACAAGGACAATGAGGTGGATTTCAATGAGTTTGTTGTATTGGTGGCCGCCTTGACTGTTGCCTGCAACGACTTCTTCCAAGAGCAGAATAAAAATAGCAAGTAGATGCATGCAGAAAATCAAGTGTAAATTCCCAACTTCAGTCTAATGATCTTGTCACATTTAATGTCTCATCAACTGATTATTTTGTAGTTTTCTCAATGTAGCTTTGTGAATTAAATGAATTTATCTGACTGATCCAAATTGTTGTCATCTATATGAATCAGTTTAATTCAACCAACTCTGATTAAGCACTAAAACTCTCATAGCTGTGTTTGCTTAAAAAAAACAACATACAGAAGTTGTTACTGTTAATTATGTAGTAATATTTTCCTCTAAAAATATCTTAGTAATTTAAAACTGTGTTTGTACATCCTTGTTATTGTCCAAGCAGATCTCCCAGCGCAGACTGTCCTTATTCCTAAAGTGTAAATGTCAGATGTTTTATATCTAATATTTCCATAATGGTGCATTAAGCAGGGACTATTTTTGTCTTCTGTCTGTTCAGCTCTCTTCCCCAAGGAGAAAGATTTTTTCCTTTGTCCAGGTGCAAAGGTGGAGTCATGGAAAAACATAGTTCACAATAAACATGTCAAGTGTTTACCATGTGTTTCTGTGATGATGGTTTTACTTTGGTTTCTATCACATTTAGTATTTTGCATTCTTCTTCTTTGCCGATATTTAGAAACATAGAAATGTTGATATGTACACAAGAGAAGCAGTATGGAATAATAATTATTTCCTTGATTGATTTCAATGCTTTGTTCATTTACTGTTTTCTATATGAATATTCATTCATATATATTTTAAAATATAACACATTTATTTATGCTTGTGAATTATTTTTCCTTATTTGCTGTTACCTAATATTTTCATTCCTAAAGTAAAAAAATCTAAAGTAGATTTTGCAGATTTCTTGCCAACAAGTTGGGTCAATTCAGTTCAGAGTGTAGCCCTTATACCACTGCAGCAAAGTTAATTCTGCACATATGAATCACGTTTTTAAAACAATTAGTGAGGACAGCAGGGCGTAGATGCAAGTTCTTTGTAAACTTAAAATGACAAATAAAATCAAAGCCATTGCACATGAAGTAACACCAAGTTTTCTTCAGGGAACTTTGTTACAGACTTTTATATGTGTTTAAACAGGAAAGTGTCTTATATCAGTTATATAATTCATTTTAGTGAATGTCCAGGGAACATGCAAAGAAAAAGCTGCTTTAACATGAGTGCTCCATGAAAATATTGAAACAATATCTATTAGCAGATCTGGTTCAAGGTGGGCTGTGATACAGTGGCAATGTGTTGAAAGTTTGGTAAAGTAAAGACTTGTAAGTGCATTGATGAGTGTGTGTGAGCCTGCATTTGTTACAAAATGTCAGATATACAAAATCCAGGTACTTCGATTAGGGATAAAGATGATCTAGACCGTTGGTAGACGTCCCATGAGTGGGACGTGACAAATAAATATGCATTTTACTCAGTCTCCCTTCCACGTACCGTATAATACACTAAGATAATATTCACAGTCCACAAAAAGTCTTTTATCCATAAAAACCGGCTTTAGGCAAAAATTGAAGGATTTTAAGGGGCTAGACTTGTTAAAACATTCAGCTTCTCCTATTTTTAAACGTGCATTTAAAGAGCTGATCCAGATATTTTGCCAGATATTTGTAGAAAGGGATTCTTTCTCTGAATGCATCCTCAGAAATGTGAGACTTTTGAGCTGTGACAGCTAATGTGTGACTGTAAAATGTGTGAAATCAGCTTTCATTCACTTCACCTTTCTCCCACTGCTCATCTCTTAAGGCAATAGAAGCTTTTTTTAAAAGAAACTACGACCAAATCTTGTTGATGTGCGGCGATCCCAGTCATCACAGACCACCTGGGTCCAGCAGCATCAGCTTAACATGCTGACATGTCTTCCCCTCAAGTGAGAAGCGAATATTCTCAGCTCAGGGACCACAAAAAATGACTGATGCTATAAGGGTTTTCCTCTGTAGGATTTATTTCCTAAAATACCAAAGCAGATAGTTAATTTGCAGTGACATTCACCGCTGTGACATGGGATAAATTAATGAAACTAAATACAGCGGCAAGTGTGATCCTTTTATGTGCACAGATGGTGCCTGCAAAAACCCACTTTGTTACAATGCAATTTGTCTGTGATTGGCTGCAATCGAGCGGGATAATCATCCATGGGAAGATGCCATGCAGTAATTATGTTTTTTGTTGCATTTATAAAAGGTTCTAATCAATCCTGAGTGTCATTGGATAATTTTTAAATATGGATATTTATATTCTCCCTGATTGCCGTCTTTCACTCACAGTCTTGAGAACGTTCATGCAATTGTTTCATTTCCTGAAAACGTCATGGGCATGATCAAACTTCCAGCAGAGGAAACTTTTTCCTGAAGATAGTTTGAGTCATGACCAGCTCATCACTTCCTGTGTTAGTATAATTATCCTGTTAGTATGGAGACAATTTATGAAACAGTCAAGACAAAGATGCCTGCACCTGAAGTGCGTGTGCAACTTTTAAGCAAGTTAACAGAAAATTACCCCAGAAAAAATGTCATAGTTGTAATAAATTATATTTGCTCTCACCCATGAATTCCCACTTGTTTTATCGTACATAACGGAACCTTAAGGTGAACACCAAGCTTTTTAATAGTCTTGCATGGTCTTTTACACTAAGTTCCTTCTTAGCATGACACACTGAATTAATAAATTGCTGCAGAACCACTTTGCAAATTTCAATTTAAATGTTCTTATTAATTCAGATTTCAAGAAATATTTGAAGTGCTGTGCTTGTGAGCCGATAATGCCAATAACTCTGCAAATAATTGGGTGTTGAAATATAAAGCAAAATTTCTATCGGTTGTTTGGTCCATTTAAAGGTTGCCAGGACAGTTTCTCCTCCCCTCATGTGTTACCCTTCCAAATGTAGCTGCCACCTGTGACGAATGTCTTTCAAATATGCCTCAAGCCCTTATCTGCCCCATGCTGTCCTATTCCCTGTTTCGTCACTTTGTGCGTCACCGTTTGTTTCATAACTCATCAGGAGTGACCTGCATGTGTGTATACGTCTCTCTCTCTCTCTCTCTCTCTCTTCTTCCTCTCTCTCTGTTGTGCCTTCAATTTCTAAGCTTTATGTATCTAATTGTATCTAAGTCAAATTAAATAAGATTATAGATCTTACAGGATATTTGAGGTGTGTTTATAGAGGGTGTTTTCAGTGCATCTGGTTTGGTCGTAATATTCCAGATTGATCTCATGTTATGCATTTCGAAAAATGTGGAAATATGTCTGCAGAAGAAAAGAACAACGATGCAAAACAAAAAGCAATAATTATTCCTGCCAAGTAAAATCTGAAAACCATCATCCTAACTGAAAAACAGATTAGACAGATAGATGGAAAAAGAAATAAAATGTGTTGAAGCAGACATAAACACCTGTTGTAATCATATTTTTTACTCTGTGTATTTTAAAACCTTGAAACATTCTATATTGGGTGACAATCATGAGGGGTGTGGTATAAATGTTTATGTCATTTCAGATATATTTTACAGCTAAGACACATAAAAACAATATTTCATACTTAAAAAACAACCATCGGGCTTCTGACTAATTTATTGAACTCATTCCTGTTTATGGTAGTTTGATCTTTTTTTGATGTTCTGACACTTATGACCTTAAATGAAGAAAAAGAGAAGTCTGATAAGTTTAGCTTAACCAATGTACACTGCTATGGTGGGATATCCAGGCTGGAGAAAAGTGTTCACCAAAGATATAAATGAACTTTATTTAACATGCAACGCAATTAGAGATGGTAAAAGTTAAATAATAAACATGAAAGAAAAAAACAGCACCAATTACTCATAAAGGAATGATTCATACTGTATATGATGAAATGCAAAGAGTCATTTTGAGAGGAAGGTGGTGAGTTTAATTTAGAAGGGCAGGGTACCAACTTCTCAAAATAGCTTGAATGCAGCCAGAGGCAAAGGATTTGTTGGCAGGACGGAGTTAATAGCATTCAGGACCTCACTGGTGAATTATAAAAAGGACATCTGCACCGAGACAAAATGTTGACAAGATTTGATGCACGTATTGAGCAGAGTTTGCACTCATAATTGATCTGCATGAATAGTTATTTTCTATCTACCTATGTGTTGAAAATTAAATGATTTTTTTTAAATTAATGTTGTCTTTGTGATTATATTGTATATACGTAAACACTTGCTTGGCACTTACTTTTCTAATGGTTTATACATATACATGATCATATACAGCAACAAATGGTTGGTTTCAGTTTTGAGGAGTAGTTGTGTGACATTGATAAGGACATTTTAGGCATTTATAGTGAACATCTCATGACTGATGCTCAGTAATAGTAGTGAATTACAGCACCTGAGGAAGCAGATTTTCCTGGAAAATAATGTTGTGGTCCCTCAGAAAATTATGATGGAACACAGGTGGCAAATTCTATCTTTAATAATGTTTATCCTCATTTGTTTCTCACATTGAAAAAAGACAAATGTTTTTTTTTATCATGTAAAATGTCTTGTGATTCATAGTGTACAGTCAGATTCTTTAGTCATTTAAAAGACTGTAAGAACTGTTTTTACATCAAGAAAGAAATGACTACATGAAAATCTTCTAATGAATATGGATGTGTGGTAATTTGAGGCACACAGCGCTGAGCGTCTGTCTGCTCGGAGCTCATGCTGAGTGGCAAATTATTGATAAATATTCTTCCCTTCTGAGAGGCAAGAATCAAATGTCAAGCTTGATTTTTTCAATCTGTAGAGGAGCAGAGGGGCTCATTATAACTGACATCATCGCAAACAACCTGTCAGTCCAAAAACTCACTTCTGTCAAATATCTTTGAGCAGTATACAGTACATTAATGTTACACAGCTTCTAGTAAGTTTTAAGAGGAATAGATCTGATTTAGGTTTTGTATAGACTGTAGGAAATAACCAAAACAACATATTGTAGATTATTCAAATAAAAAAAGCTTCATCAGCCTTTTTTGGGGGAATACGCAGGAAACCAAGCAGCTGAACACATGAGGAATATTAGATAATGTATGTTTGGATTTACATTGTTACCTTGTAGTGTATTTGAGTAATTCATTACATAGTGGAATCCAAATTTCCAGCCGAAAAGGGGGGGGGGGGGGGGCCAAAAAGGAAGCTTTTGACTGTTGTTCTAGAAGGTGGGGGGGGGGTCTAAATATTATCCTTATTTTCCCTAAAGTACATTAGTAATATGCAACGTTAATTAGTAAATCAATGAATAGACAAATAATATTGGGAATCTTTGGAGGACTGATGGTCATAGCAAAGATATAGAAAAATACCAGCCAACCCTTTTAATTCATTTTCACTTTCTTGAACAGCCAAACACACAAACACGCTCACATCATATCACTGAAATTAAATTTGTGAAGACCTCTAGAGGTGTATGTTAATACAACTCACATTCATTTGTCATGTGGCTGCAGGTGTCTATCAGCGATAATACACCTGCAGGCCTTTAATCACTGTTTGCCTCATTAGTTTGAACCAATTCAGGTCGTTTTTCTTAGTGATATCACCTGCTGTTTACTCTAGATTGGCAATGGGTGGGGGCTGGTATATATCAGAAGGAGTCATCCGTGACATCATTCAATGTCCTTCCCTGCAAACCTGAATGGCTTTTGGTTGTCTGCCAAGACGGGAGTTTATTGTGCATTCCTCAACACAAAAAGGCTGAAATTTTATTCATTTAGAGGGGAATGTCATTTAAATTCAGGTGAAAAGACAATTGTTGTAAAGACTTCAAAACAATGTCAAAGTCACAGACTTAAGTTTCATGCCACTAATTTAGCAAAAGGGAAATATGGTTAAAAAGTACTTGGTTTTCAAATCTTTTGGGCTCTGAAAACAATAATTTTTTTTTTTTTTTTTAATTATAGACATTATAGATCATTTGTATTGTCAGCATTTGTATTGCTACCTTCTGGTGGTTGGATGAAGAGGCCTGTCATCAGGACAAACTTTTTTTCTTTTTTTCCCCTCCCCTCTGCCAATAAAATGTTGAATGGCAGGTTTATCAAATTTGTCGATGAGGGTTTAATTTGATTGCCAACATTAGCTGCTAGGACTACAGCCTGTTGTTTATTTTGCTTATTGGTGCTACATATATCATCTGTTTCTATGAAACGTAATGTATCTTTTCTGCCTAATATATTATACGTATATTGTTGAGCCTATAGGCTTTAATAGTCTGTGACCATGTGTGTCTATGTTGCTGTTTTGTAATTTTGGCTGCAAACTAATTTCCCTATATGGGACAATAAAGTTACTCTGAATTATCATCACTTTATCTTTTAATGCTACTAAAAGTTTCTTTGACACATCTTTAAAAAATATTTCTGAACTCAGGGTTTGTTTTCTCCAACAATAATAATTTCAATGGAGGAAGCAAGTAAATATGATAGAAATTTTAGGATGAGAGAAATTCCCTCCAGGTGTTCATGTAATATTGTCCCTAAAGCAATAGGTGGGAGAAGCATTGACTGTCTAGAATCTAGAGAATTTTCCTCTGAGCATTCAAGAAACATTTGATTCTCCAAAACAGGAAAAGTGAAGTCACATTAAACCAAAGTTTGTCCAGGGGTGGACAGAAAAAATGTGAACTTAGGAGGCTCATTCTCCAGACAAAACATTTATCAAAGGGTCTGGAGCTTTGGAAACTTTTATGTGAATACAGTACATCCCAAATTGAGTCATCATAATATATTTCCAATATTAAAGACACCTATTTAGTTTCTGCCAAGTAAAGTTTTTTACAAATGATTTTAACCTTAAGTCTGCTACATGTATTTGTTTTCAGTTGAAAGCAATTCTTATTTTTTTATTTTGATGCAACCTAGACTGACATTAGCTTTAATGGTAATTATAGGAAGCAGAAAATTACCAGGACACATTATCAAATGTTTGTACTGAATTTTTAATCATATTTTAATAAATTTTATGATATGACTGCATCATAACATTATGGCCTCAGTATTGTCCATACAGGTGCATTAAATGTGCATCTGTGTGGGTTCCCGTGCTACTTCAGCCCAGACTCACCAGAAAAACTGAAATAGGGACATTTTACAATCAAGTTTTAAAAATTGATGACATTTTAGTAGACAGCTGTTTTTATTCTATTCTATTCTACAATCGTTTAGCAGATGCTTTTATCCAAAGCAAACTACATCTGAGTACACCAGTGATACTCTTGGCAAGGAAGGTAAATTGTTTTGCCCAAGGACACGACATTTGACTGGGGAAGCAGGATTCGCACCACCAACCTTCCGGTTATTGGACGACCTGATCTCCCACTTGAGTCACTGCAGGTAATGTGAATAGTGATTGCATTGCGTGCACATTCGTTTGACATTATGCTTCAACACTCAACAGTGTTTGGGTTGGACATTTGGAATAACAGATGTAATGTAATTGGCTGATGCCTGAAAAATGTGTAGCTATTCCCATTATTCCATTGAAAGTTACTCTAGCAAAGAGAAACTGATCCAGAATTGGCAATGTGAATAAAAAGCGAATAGGAACCAAAACCTTTGACACCTGAAATGCCGTCTTGTGAGTCCAGCCTTGTCACATGCTTTTGAAATAAGAGAAAAACCACAGCTGATTGCTTTGCCATGCAGTATGGTTTTATTACAAAAATGTCTTTTTTTTATCAAATTCAACTGCATAATGGCATTGAGTATATTTCGTTTTATTTATCCCTTTACCTTCTATATTGTATATGGTAGGAAATGAATCAGCACATCATGTCTCGCTCGCACAAACAGAACGTAACATTCATTTTAGCACCATTCCTCTTCAAGAATGTCAACCAAAAAACTCGTAAACAACATAACGGTAAGTTTCATATTACTAAATATACTTGTTGTAAACAAAGAATAAATATAAACATCCATCAAACACAAAAGGACACTTAACTGAGATATATTTAGCAACAATGAGACATAAAAGATGCAGGAAAAACAACCAGATTGAAAATGTCAGTAAATTATATTTTTTATGACAGGATATATATATATATATATATATATATATTTCCTATCTTTGGATTTTAAACTGACTGGGTGGTTCTTGTTTTCAATAAAATAATTATAGAAATGTCTGCAGTCAAATGATACATTTGTGACATCGTGATCCTGTCTGGATCAGTTGTTGAAACAGAAATCTTCCACATTGTTGAGTTTGATCGTCTGCAGTTCCTGGTTGTCTAGTAGCCTGTAGCTGAAAGACACTCGGCTGACAAACTTCCCGCTTGACACCATCCTCACCACCGTGTTTTCACAGCCGATCTTCATGTGAGCTACAGGAGAGAGGAAAAAGAAATGTTAAGTCTCACTCTGCTAAATCAGAGTGTGTGTTCAGGAGGGAGGTAATGCTTATGTGCTCTTACTGGGTCCAGTGAAGGAGATGCAGAAGTCTGTGATGGGAAGCAGCTTAGACGTATCGATGCCATTTCCTCCTAAAAGCTGCACAAAGTCTCCAGATTCTGCACATCCGGGCAAAGATCTCTGTGGAAATCGGCACATAATAGACTAATTTCAGCAATTAGTTCAGTTCAGCTAATCTCAGCACATCATAATTTGCAAGATATGTGTGTGTGTGTGTGTGTGTGTGTGTGTTTCAGAAATAATATGGATGACAGGCTGTGTGATTGGATTAAGTGGAATTATAGAAATTTCCTCTGATTACAGAAGCCTAAATTTACATTTATTTGACAACTTTTTTCAGACATTTGGATTTGTCATAGCAGGAAGAGTAAAAGGGAAATGAATACACTAAAGCGAAGTATATGGTTTCCACCTCTGCACCTGCAAACTCACTGGGACTGTGCAGAGGTAAACGATGCTACCTTTTGGGTCAGCTGTGCCGAATCTTTCCATGGACATGTAATCAGGCTATATTATATTGTAGATGTGTAGATAATGGTAATTTTCTCCCTTCAAAACTCAGTATCTCCTTGCTTTGTCTGGTATGGATTGTTTTTCTGAATGGAAATTGAGCCAGATGCATGTTGGAGTTGGCATGCTCAGTCCAAACAGTCACAAATATCTGGGCTGCATGCAGTTGGCTGCAGAGCTACCTAGTAGACTAGTGGAGATGACAATGTTTATGTCAGAAAAGCCTCAGATAAACTGTGATCTGGAACTGTGAACCAACTTTTACAATGGTGACAGAAAGCAAATAGCTAACTTAACACGTCCCACACAATCTTTTTTCATTTGTCAACTTTATTTCTCAAAAAAACGACACTCTCCAACATGGCCAAATGAAGTGAAAGACCTGAAGACAAACAGATATACATGGCTAAAGAGAGTAAAGATCTGTTTGACTACTGAGAAAACCATAGTTTCTGGTTTTACTTGTATGTTGTTAGCCTCATAGCATAATTGCTTGAGTTATAATTTGGCTGAAGTGAGGTATCTGTCTGACTGTACTCTCAAGAAATTCAAATATTTTCAACAGACTGTACCTTGTCTGAGTGAAATGCAGCCATCGCTAACACATGTTCCTTTCCTGCTACGACATGTGTGCTGTGAACACTTGTTTAAGGAGCTCAAGATTATCTATATTCTTCTGGACTTTGTAGTTTCTACATCATGGTTTGTAGTTCTAGTTCTGTTTGGACCTCCTGTATTCCACAACCAACCAGCTTTGGTGGCAAGACAAATATTATTTCCCTTTCAAGTAATTTTTTCTAATCTTAAGCAAAAGTTTAAGTTTTCACATTTCTTTTTTGTTGACTATTTTTTATTTTTTTTATCTTATGGCAACATAAAAAGGACAAACAAGCAAACAGAGTGTAAATGTGCTTGAGCATACCTATAACCAATACATATATATATGTTTTCACATTTCTGATACTTCCTTAAGGTTTCGGGTTGGCTAATCTGACAATTACAGAAACAGAGCTCAGTTTATTCTCTCCTCTAAATGAATTAATCTACAAGATTTTCACAGAAGCAACGGTTATTTCTAATGCCTGGGACAGGATCCGTCTCTCTGGTGACCGAATCTATGGAGGGAGGGATTGTCACTTGCTGTGTTGGCCATTCATATGTTGCATATTTCTGATAGACCAGCCTTGATATTCACCCATCATTTAGCTTTGATTGTGTCTTCACCAACTTCTGAATCGCAACAACCCAGTGTTGATAATTCCTCTTTGTGTCTGTGTTTGGTACTGAGCAGGAAGTGTGCAGTGGTTGTAACTTTGCAAAATAGTAAAGTTGTTTGCTGAAAAACCAAAACAAGAATCCAAATAATGCGGCAAACATCTAAAGAGCTGATCTTCAATATATAAACCTTAAACTAAATGACATATGTATAAGACAATATAAAATTATAATAATATACAATTGATCTTCATTCTAAGGTTTAAGTGCTCATGAAATATGATCATCCTTACCTCACACAACATATAAATACTAATATCAGCACCATTTCATGACAGTGTACCAATTACCATTTGACTATTGTCATCGTACCATATTTGCATTTGCTTTGTGCCAGCTATTTACATCAGTTTGGTCCCTCATACTCTGTTTGTTTACATACTGTACTTAATATAGCCCCTTTTCCAATACAGCTATTCTGATTCATGTTTTCTTTTTGAAAATCTGTACATGAAGCCTTCCTAACTTCTGCTTTGCAACTTTTCATGAGAACTTTATAAGATGACTCATGATAAATCAAAACCGTTTCCAATGCAAAAAAAATCATGTTCTGAAAGGGGAACTTAATATATAACTGAAGAATTGTTGTGAGAACATATTTCTGCTTTCCTAATGTATTTTCCCTCTACTTTGCAAAATCTTCAAAGTTAGGCATGGAGGAAAAGAAGCAAAATGACTTTGCTCACCTTTGGGAAGTTGTTGTTGCGTCCCAAGCTGAACTCTGAAATATCTATCGCCACAGGATATATGATGGAGAAGCTGCAGTTTCTCTGCTGCTGGGGGATCACCATTGTGTAACTGCCCTCTGGTGACTGTGAGATAACATTACAAGCTGCAAATAGAAAGTTGTGAGCATGAGCACTTTGATGAACTTTCATGCACAACTTCAAGCATATACAAATTATGCTGTTACATCTCATGATGAAGCAGAATAATTTTTTGCTATCTTTATCATTGCAACTGATTAATTAAATTAAAATTTGTAATTAACAAAATTTGATTTCATTTATCACAAATTTTAAAAAAGAATCAGTTTAATGGCAAATTCGTCTCATTCATCCAATGCTGCCTTCAGAGTTTCCATTTCTTTGACTTGATTTGATTGGTTTTATTTTCTGCAGCACAATGAATTCATGGTCCTGCAAACTGTCCCCTGTGGGTGCAACTGATGACTAAAGCACCCTGCCAGGCTTGTACCATCACCTCAGAATCACACTATTATTGCTGCACAAATGGACTGTCAGCTGAACCCTACATGTGAGTGCATGCGTGCATTTTCTTTTGCTTTCCTTTACGAATGTAATAATGCGCTTACGAAAGGGGTTGATGTGTTTCTTGACAGTCAGGGTGAAGCTGCTACCAGCACTGTGAATGCGGAAGAAGACCATGGCCACGTTCTGAGAAGAGCGCACGCTTTTCCTCACTGCTCCAGAGTCACAGTAATCCACATAGCGCTCAAAGAGAGGCAGGGGGTGGTCCTGGGAGCTGGGGAACTTTTCACCTTTCATCACCCAGCCATCAAAAACCTTATTGAGAAATTAACAGAGAATGGTGTTGTGTGTTTTTTTGAATAACCCATGAACAGAGCTTTTAAAGAGGATGAACATAATGTAGAAATATTTGTATGTAACAAGAAGGCTTGGCTGTTTAGACCGTTTTAATATGTTAAGCATGCAGAGCGTGCCAAGGGCAGGTCAACTAAAGTAAGCAGATTTAACACAATTGCTTACGTTAAAGGAGCTTTTTGCCTAATCAGGAAGTGTTACTAATCTTAGCATGTTAACTGGCCCCAGAAACAAGAGCAGACTGCATGACAGAAACAAAACCAACTCACATTTCTGGGATTCTAAGTATGTGCAGAATTACATAACAGAGCTAAAAAAGCTCTGTGCAACATTTGAGGGTGTAAAATCTGAATGACATATGATGAGAGTTGTTGTCTTACTGTGATGAAGTCCCCTCTGCTGCAGTCAATGTCAACATTGTCATAATCCACACTGATGACTTCATTGGGCTCAGCCATGAAGAAAGTTGCGCAGTTGAGCTGAGGAGTCTCTGCTGTAAAGGTGAACTGACCCCCCACTGCGACCATATCCAGACAACCTGACAGACAATCACACATGAATGACTCATTTATGCACAAAGTAAATAAGAACAAGTTGAAAAACAGAAATAAATGCACGAGATGAAATTGATTTTATCTTTTGATTTGAATAAAAAGACTTTGCATTCAAATTATTTAGATTGTTTCCCCCTTTTCTTCTTTTTAAAACTGATTTCTTATATCTCTTATCTATAAAAAATAAATAAATGCAAATTTTTATTGTTTTCACTGCCTCAAACAAACAAGTAGTGTCTTTATAAACAATGTTTTTCGCAAGGTATGCATGACTTACGCAATGGCCGTCGATACATCAAAACATCAGGCATTTCCCTCTTGAGATCCAAGTTGAAAAATGAATGTAATTCATCTTTTGAAATGTCGTTATTCTGCAAGAGGGGGAAAGTGCATGCGCAAAGTTGAACCTGCATCCAAGATTATTTTATCTCAAGTGAAAAATGATCAAATTTCAATATGTCTAAACTCTTACCTCAATATACCTGGCGTCTCCCTTGAGGACGGACAGACACAACAGCAGAAAAAAGAGCTGCTCTCGGAAAGTGCGCTCCATAACACGTAGATCTGTGTGCACGGCTCACCTGAGCGAAGAAAGTCTGAGCTGCTCTGCGGTCAGCGCCGCTTTTTATAGGACAAAATCCTGTCAGGACCAAGTGACATGGTCGCTGTCGCCCACCGTGGACGCCCTCCCCTCCCACTCCCTTGACCAATTGCGTGGTTATGACGAGAGCAAGAATAAGAATAAGCAAGCAAGATGGGAGACAAAGAAGATGAGATGGGGCAGCTGATACTAAAAAAAAAAGCGTCAAACTCCACATAAATCACAACTTATCTTCCTTCAGACTGTCTCAGGAGCAGTTTTAGTACCCACTGCATACAACTTCTACTTGCACAGGGAAAAGTGAACAGAAGGAGTTAGACCTCATGTTAAATATATTTTGAAAAGAAAGAAAAAACATGAGATTACAAGAAAAAGAAATTAAGTAATGTTTTTCTTTTTATCAAACTGAGAAATTTACATTTTTCATTAAAAACATTCTGATCTCTAGAGTGGAAAAGAATCATATTTTGTCTTTTTTTTGGAACCACATTATTATGTTCTGACTAAAATAAACCTTTGAAGTGTGAACTAAATCAAATTGCATAATTCTTTTTTTACATAATAAAACATGTTAAGAACCAAATGACACTGTGAAATTATCATTTTGAAAAAAAAGGAAATTTTTTTTAGGCCTATTTAATTTTGTATTCGTTACAAAGATACATGTAGAATGTTATTCTGTTTATGTATTAAAAGACCAAATAAATTCTGTTCCATAAGCTTACCTGTTGTAGCCTCAGAATGATTGAATTACATCTAAAAAGCAAAGTTAAATGGTTTGCTAATTCTTGAAAATCTATATTTCACAAAAACAGAACAAAGATAAATTAAAAACAATAACAAAACAACAACAACAACTCAAGGATGCTCCAGGAGACTACTGTCTGTGAACATGATTCCCATCAAGTTTAAACTCCACTTTGGAAAGAAAAAAAAATCATTGATGAGATCCAATCACACCATTATCCTCATTAATGTTGAACTGCAGCCCAGTTTCACCAGGGATGATGACATATTGCCTGGAGGATGCTTTATGTAGAGCAATGTTCACCTGACATGACACATGATTATAGAAATGTATTTTGTTCTATAACTGTGTAAATATACTTTTATAACATATGGACCACATGTGCTATGTTAATTCTAACCTAAACCATTTGAAGGTGACAGCACAGTAAAGAAGTAGGAAATTGTGAAAAAGTAAAATTACCAGCAATGTAATGTACGATCATCCTCAACGGTCTGTGATTTACACCTTCCGTCATCCCCTCCAAGCTCCACATAAACACTTGCTAGCAAGAAGCCGAACATGGGAACATATATGGAGATGAAGGACATCGATGTCGTAAGTCAAAACGTCAGCTGCATCTGTGTCAGGAAAAGAGTAAGAATAAAATAAAAATGGAACTTTTCTCATTCTTTTAGACTTTAAGGCAAGGCAAGGTAAATCTACTTATAGAGCACACTTCATGTACAGGACAATTCAAGGTGCTTTACATGGCATTACATATTAAAACAGAAGACAAAAAATAATAAATGAATAATAATAATAATCTAAAATCATGATTAAGAAAGGACAACAGATTAAAAACATGATCAAGTTTAAAATTC
>JAOXYM010000020.1:4020621-4031785 GCA_028567055.1 Leptatherina wallacei
ATCCTTGTCTATGTTGTAAGGTGACCTTGAGTGTCAAGAAAGGCGCCAACAAATATAATGTATTATTATTATTATTAGTCAAGTAAGATATTCTCCAAGCCTTTTGCTATTAATGGGATTAAACTGCATCATGGTGTTAAAACTGGTTTTAGTGGACACTGTATTTTTCCTGCTGTGAAGAATTTGGCGAAGTAATTGCAGGACTTGGTTGAATATAGTTCAGATGCTTCCCAAAAGCAAAAGTTGTGAAGTACAGTTTCTCTGCCTTGGGACAAAATACATAATGAATATCAGAAAATTACATTCTGCTACTTTAATGCAGCTTTTTCCACTATGGACCAAAGCATCTAGCTACGTTGCATTTAAAGCAACACGTAAAGTCAAAATGAAACAGAATTTACTCCGTCTTAATCTATTGCACACAAGTCAAAATTCGTCATCACATTTATTTGGTCACTGAAATTAGTTTATGGTAAATTTTCATTTGATGAACACTGTGATAATAGTGCTACACAGACACATGTAATACAAAGTTTGCAACGCATCCACTGAAACTGAAGAGAATTATATATGAATACAGGGGAGAGGAGGTGTTGAGAGGGTAAAATTGGATGGAATATTTCTATTCACTCTATAGTGACGTCTAACTCATGTAACATCCTGCTATGATTTATACAGCATTCTTTTCTCACTCAGAGTACATTCGTTAAGCTGCTTACACGCCTGCCATGCAAGATACGGTCATAACAAACCTCCAGGGCTTGCAGTCTGGTTCGTTTTCAGGCAGTGGGAAAACTCCAGTCAAACCTGAGAGAACAACGAACACGGCCCAGTTTCAGAAATGTTATTCTGTTCCTTATAATTAAAAGAATATAATATGAATTGTGAATAAATTGTAGAATGATACTAAACAAGCTGCATGACAAATTGCCTGTAGGTATGATTTATAAATTATAAAGTCATTTCTCTCATTATGCCCCTGTCACAGATCTGGCTCTTCTTTCCAAACTTTATTTCAGCACCTGTAAAGGATCATTTTCTCATTTTCTGGGCAGTAAAAACTAATTAACTATCGAATTAAAAGTTTTTTTTCTTGTATTCAGGGACATAATTGAAAGTCAAAGACAGTCTTCCTTCTTTTAATTGTCTTCCACTGGTCTGTGCTCAGTCCTTGCCGATCTGCAGGTGCCTGAGGCTGTTATGAAGGTCGGTCCATTCAAATGAATAAATTGGGTAATCTACCTTAAATGAAAAAAAAATGTTTCTGCAAGATAAGCTATGTGACCAAGTGTATTTTTAGCAATGACGTATCAGAATGTGGAAAATCCATTTAATATTACCTGGAAGGCAAATCAAGTTTTGTACTGTACCGTATATGTTTTGGATTAAATGATTGCAAAAGTAATAGGTTTGGTCTCACTATCTATGATGGTCAATTAAGAATAAATGTAATGGTTTATTAACATAAGTCACTCATAGTGATTTGTAAGAATGAAAGTACATGGAAAAGAATGATATATACATACTACTGTACCAAAGAGAGGTGTGGTAAACAAGTGTTTTTTTTTCTTCATTAAATTTCCAACAATTTCTAGCATTGTTAGAATTGTCACTATATCACTTTTTAACAGTTAACACATCCCATGAGTGGATTTGGCATGCAAGACCTTTGTTGTTACACACTAACAAGAGTTGCACAGACAGTTTGAGAAAGTTGCAGCATCCTGCAAGCCTGAATAAATCACTCACAAGTACCTGTGTTAACCCTGTATTGGTTGTAATGGCCAGGAACAGGCTAGCACTAGTACAAAAGAAGTGTAATCACAGCAGTCTATAAGAAAATGACCCTTCATCTGATTTTATCACCTTAGTGAACCTTTTCCTGGTGGCTTCAGCTGCTGTTTTAATTTGCTTTTGCCATCAAATGCCATTTAAATGGCCATTTGTCCCCATGTTTAGAGGCTGCTTCTGGCCATAAAGGATAAGCAAAAATAGAGTGGAACATTTAAGGAGTGGACATACTGGTTGAAATTATTTCATTATTCATAAAATCATTTTCTGTAATGTTTAAGCATTTAAAAATCTGATCTCTTGTGTTATATTGCACTTCTTATTGCTGTGCACCTTGTTGCACTAAAATGTGCCGACAGGCAATTAGATGCCAATAAATCCTCTATACTGCATCTTTAACATATAATCAATTTATAAAGTATAGTATGGCCCCATTTAGAATAAATTGGACAATATAACAAGGTTTGCATTTGGGCGGGGGTACATTGTGAATGTCAAGCAAAGGGTTGTTGATGCAGTTCTGTCAGTTCTGTCTCTTCCAATGAAAAGTCATGCCGGAAGCATCACGGTACTGACATTTAAAAAAGGGCTTCTGTTTACTTTTCAGAGACAAAATGAAAAAACATATGGTAATCTACTCCTTTTAACATGAAAAATGCAAAAAATAAATTAAAAGAAAGAAGTTTATTCACAAATTGAAATAAACGCACACGGTAGATTACAACAGCAGACATGCCGGTACAAATTCTGAACATGTTGCTTCACAGGGTCCTGAGCCAAACACTGTGACTGAGATGCTGTGACTGGACTGTGAGATTACTTTGTATCTGCTCCACATGACACTGATAAACAGTCCTCACATTCAGTCAAAATGAAATGTTGGTGAAAACTAATCATTTGGAAAACTCCAGGTGTCTCTGCATTTTCATTAATAAGAAAATTACATTTCTTATCACAACATAAACTGTCAGACCTTATTGAAAGTCTCCTGTTGATACATTTAGGTGCTCAGACTAATGCAAAGGCTGAAGAATGGAAAGAAAGACATCAAATAGGTCCAGGTTTGATCGTGTTATTTTGGGCCTAGCATTAAGCATCAGCTCTATTTCACACATTGCACATCATATACGTGCAGAGAAACAATGGAAACAATCCAAAGCAAACTGAAAGTTGCAACAAAATATAAACCTTTTCAAACCATCCACACATATTTGAGTATTTGAACTTCTGACGAAGAGTTGCAAATAATCCTGATTTGTATCACCTAAAGACCTGTTCTGATGCATCTGCTGCTTTGTCGGTGCATTTACTGATGGATGTTGCCAGGTTTAACTGAATGCTAAATAGTCTCAGCATTTTTTTAAATACTAGATTATCATTTGATCAAATTTGAATAGATCATGGGTCGATTTGGCTTTCATGACATTTGGTCTTTTTCTTTTTGCATATTAACGCTGAAGTACAGAAATCAGTTCTCCAGGTGACACATTCCTATAAATGCAACAAATATAAAAAAAAGTGTGACACAAGGCTAAAAGAAGAGCGATGAAAACATTTCTGTTGTAATAACTTTGTACAGGGTTCCAAATCTGCAAATTTCCTCTGTAATTTTCTTGTATTTACCACTATCCTTCATTCCTTCAGCTCTGAGCAGTTATCCAGTCTCAGTTATCCAGTTATGTTGCGATGTGACTGGATCAGTAGTTGTAACCTAAGAATGTAGAAAGAGATGGTAAACCAATGGGCTTCATATTTCCTGAGTGAACTTTCATTTCTATGCCAAACTATTTGTAATATTTACATGGATGTATCAATACATTTACTTGAGAAAACATCTGAATGCCTGCTATAGATCTGTTGTCTCAGTAGAATTTGTCATGAAAGTGAAAATAAAAAGAAAACCAGGTTTTCGAAAGTCAGCCCATTTGAAAACGTACTCAGCCATTATCACGCAAAGTTACATGATTGCAACAGACAGTGAACCGATTGAAATAAAAAGTGAAAATGATCGGAGAATATGTCTTACAAGAAATTATGATGTCAAACTGAACTCATTTGGGTGCCATACGTCATTCTTCACCATGCCTGCATCTGTAACATGCAGATATTGTGACAAAAACTGCACATGTGACAGTTCTGTGCAAACTAATTCTTAAACATCTCCTCAGAGTTGTCCCGAAAAACCTGATGACTGAAGTGAAAGGTCTGCATAAGGACCTCAGACCTCGTGCATATAAATGTATGGGCAAACACACACACATACACACGCCTGTAAAAGCCTCCTTCATGCATCAAAGTGTAATGCAACCCTGAACTGTGTGTGTAAGAGGGATTCAGTTCAAGCATGCATAATGCAGATTTAGAGAAACAAAGGCCTGCTTATGTCATAACCGTGTTAGCTACAGATTCTTGCAGGTTAAGCAGAAGAGACTGAAATCCAGCTTCTGGATGAACAGGATGGGAGCACATTCAGCATATTTAGGTATCATATGTCCTGTAGGAAAGGTTTCCACCTGTTTCACACATTCATATATTTGAAACAAAGACAGCAACTGATGAAAAGTAATAAAGTTATTGATTTGTACTCAATAGTAGTACTTTAACAAAGACCGTGTTACTTTAAGACCTCTATCTCTTGATTTGTGACGTTATACTGATATATATGTTGCTTGTAGGAAGAATCTAATTTCTCCATTTAGACTATCTTCTTTTGCATCTTTTGTGTTTTCCTTCTTCCTCAATTACATGGAATGTTCTTTTTTCCTCCACTGTGTTTCACAGTATTGGGTCATAGTGCAGAAGAAAAATTGTTCAACGCTTTAACTCCATTATGAACTTAAACCTTCTGTCCTCTTCTGTCCTCTGCTGGTCACCTGGTGAAACTGCACAGATGAAACAATTTTATCCTTTTGCCTTGTTTTTTCTAGGGATATTAATTGATTGATTAATCTCATTTATCAAAATTAGATACACGTGTACAAAAAAAAAAGTTTAATTCTAAAGCCTCACCTTCTGAATAACTGATAAGACAAAATCATGTTTTGCATACTTCTGCATTATTTTCAGACAATAAAAGAGTATTTTAAAAACTAAGTATTAAAGTTTTTAAAATAAGTATTTTAAAAACTCTCCTATCTCATAATTGTGGATATTGAAATAAATTTGGGATCCACGGGACTAGAAATAGATTAAATTCTGTTTCTTTTTACCATCAAACAGACATTGTTTGACTGTAAAAAAAAAGAAAAAAATCTCAAATTGCGAGCACAAACAAGTGTCACTGAATATCGAGATTTACCACAGAAACAGGATATGGTCATGAACCTGAAGCAAAGCAAGCAGCTCAAAGACGACCTTAAAGTTTGCATATATAGGAGATTAAAGTCAAAATTTATTCTTTTATTTGGTTAGTTAATTTTGGAAGTTTCTGTACATCTGTAGAAGTGAGTGGAAATAGATAAATGAAAATGATTCACAAAAAGCTTCAACATTTGGGATTTTTTTCCCCATCAGCCAGTGGCTTTATAGTGTCACACTCAACAGCCTTTTTATTAGGTCCACCTTGTTAGTTCCGGGTAGGACCCTATTTTTGCCTTCAGAACTACCTTAATTCTTCATGGCATAGATTCAACAAGGTTTTTGGAAACATTCTTCAGAGATTTTGCTCCATATGGACATGATAGCATCACACAGTTGCTGCAGAATTGTCGTCTGCATGAAGAGAATCTCCTGTTCCACCACATCCCAAAGGTGCTGAGATCTGGTGACTGTGGAGGTCATTGGAGTACAGTGAAGTCATTGTCATGCTAAACCAGTTGTAGATGATCTGAGCTTTGTGACCTATTGTATCCTGCTGGAATTAGCCATCAGAAGATGCTCCACTGTGCTCACAAAAGGATGGACATGGTCAGCAACAACACTCGGGTAGCCTGTGGTGTTTAAATGATGCTTTGGTACTAATAGGCCCAAAGTGCGCCAAGAAAATATTTCCCACACCACTACACCACCCTCATTAGCCTGAACTGTTGACACAAGGCATGATGGATCCATGCTTTCATGTTGCTGACACCAAATTCTGACCCTACCATCTGAATGTGGAGCTGAAATTGAGATTCAGGAGGCCAGACGATGTTTTTCCAATCTTTTCTGGTCCAGTTTTGATGATCCAGTGCTTATCTGAGTTATTGTTGCTTTTCTATCATCTCCAATTAATCTGCCCATTCTCCTCTGACCTTTGACATCAACAAGACAGTTTTCGGACAAGGTTTTAAGTCAGATTGAGGTCTGAATTTGTTGCAGGGCAATATTTATATCATCTATACAAGAATTCTTTGTTCGTTTCAGTGTCTTGTTCAAAGATCTTTTTCTTCTAACATTGTTTCCTGACAATGGTAAACACATCTTTTGACCTTGTCATTTCTTTCAGAAATTCAGTGCCTCTAGTGCAAACCAGCCCCACGCCATGACAGAACCTCCACTTTGTTTGTATGTTTCTTCTGTACACAAAATCATATGCAAGTAGGCCTGCTACGGAAGTTTTGTAAACATTTGCTTTGCCCTTTTCTTCTCTTTATAGTGGTGTCTTCTTGGAGGTTTAAATGTGTCAAACAGGTTCAAACTGCCTATCAACAGTGCTGCAGGTCAGCCGGAAGCTCTTTATATGCCTTGTGTTGTGTTTTTTTTCCCACAATCAACTCTAACTTCAGAACTCTCACACACTTTTCACCTCTTACACTTTGTCCTGGAAGCATCTGCACGGCTTTGACTGTAAAATAACTTGATAACATAAAGAACTGAGCAGCAATGTCAGCGTCTTTACCAACTGACTTGTAATCTCTTTTTGGTATTTTGAAAGGACTATTTCTTTGGATATTACATTACAGTAGTTTGATTTTAAAATTGGTTGATGCTGAAATATATGCTTCAAATTCAGGGTTTCAGAAATTGTGACTTACACTTAACAAATCCTGATCAGCCATGACATTAAAACCATTGACTTGCTGTTACAGTGCAATGTTCTGTTGGGGAAACCTCCATGGTAGCATGGAAACAGACCTTAGTATGACACGTGCCAAAATGTTTTGCATTGTTTGGGCCTGAAAGGTCTATTGTTATTGCCCCAATACCAGACACTCCAGGACACCCTCTGATGTTCTTTGCCAGAGCTCTTCTAGCAGCAGGAGGACCTCAGTATTAGACGGGTGGTCATACTGTCGAATAAACATGTTAAATCATCTCCAACTTGAGCAGGAAAAATATGAGAATGATTTATAGATATACATTTGAAATGTATATAAACACATTACAGGTGAAATGCTACACAACAAATATATTTTACATATATTTGTAGATAGATGTGCAATGAGGATGCATTCAAACAGCAGCCCATAAGTAGGTACAAAAGTCCCTAAAAAAATCCGTGAGATTTGTTCTGCAAAGCAGACCTTTTTCTTGCAACTGAGTTTTCTTGCACCACTGTGCCCTGAGAGTTTAGTTCTCCTGCAGCGGGATGAGGACACTAGGGCCGCACGGACACCGAGTCTGCCCGGTGCCATCTGAAACAAGAAAGTTGTGAAGTTCAGAGGCCGACATCAAACTCACCATCCGTCTCTCAGTACCTGTTGAAGACCACGTAACTTTTCACGCAGCTCTTCACACCTCTGTCAGACACCGCACCGCGGTCCTGCGCAGCGTGCACACGCTACGCCCTTATTCATTTTGATTTTGATTTCCTATTGAAGGACAGAACATCGTGGATATAAAGACATGAGTGGGATGTCAAGAGACGCGTTTTCCCCCAATGGACCTCCAAAGGTAGGAACTCGCTGCAGAATAGAGTTCGGATTTGCACAGATTGCTTTTTGATGCATTAAATAGATCCAAATTATTCTTGCTGCACGTCATTAGGTTGAAACAACAAACACACACACACACACACACACACACACACACACAGAGAGAGAGAGAGAGAGAGAGAGAGAGAGAGAGAGAGAGAGAGAGAGAGAGAGAGAGAGAGATAGAGATAGGTAAAACTGAAAGGTTTGCTATAATGGACCATAATAATTCTAAATCCCCTGAAGGTGTTAATAATGACATGAAAAAGAGTTACTGCATTCTCCTCTGGTTGCTCACATTTATTTCTATTTTATTTCATTGTTTGTTTGTTTGTTTGGGTGTCTAGACATGCATTAGTTTTACTCTTTTAGATTTACACGTAAAAGTAAAATGTAACTATAGAAAAAACAACTATTCCACATGTGATGTGTAATTCTCATCAACATCAAAAGTGAGATACTTTTATGGAGCTCATGGTTGACAGTTTGTGTAAGTAAAAATGACTTCTTCTTTAATACAACTAAACTGAGGCCTTTGAATATACACAGTTGAGCAGCTGTGTATTTTATCCCATAATTATGCTCAAAGTGTAGAGTTTACACTAAACTTTGCAGCTTTGATACGTTAGATCTAACTAGGTGAAGTGGATGCTGGCCACCAGAGGGCTGCCTCTCCAGAAACTGGTTGAACTGCACTGAACAAGAAACACAGTGCTGTCAGATGCAAATAACCAGTTTGTACTCAAAAGGCAGAGCTGAACCAAAGGTGTAGATCCTTTAGGTAAAAGTACAACTACAATGTTGAAACACACAATTAGTGATGTGTAATTAGCTCTAATTGTTTTAGCTGATGAAAGCAATTCTGTTTTTTATTGTCAGTTACTCCCACTTAGATCTTTTACTTGCGTAAAAACATAATCATAAATGGCACGACTGGTAAAAATGTGTGTTCAACTTAAACTGTTTTAGCTGATGTTCATTTGAATTATTTTGTAGTGTCAGCTCAGTTCAATGTGACTTTTAATCCAATGCGATAAGAAAATTACACAATTTCTCTCACATTTGTGGAAAATCTCTATCTGAAACCTAAGCCATCAAGTAAATGATGGATAGTCAAACTAAATCTCTTTCATCTTGAACTGTTGTGAACAGCTCTTGATGTTGACTCTCTTTTTATTCACAGAAGCTGTGAAAGTACTGAGTTAAGGCTTGGATTTCGCATTTCTAAGAAATCTGTTCACAAAGATCCACAGAACAGTAAATTTATGAAGTCACACTCATTATGCAGCACAAGGGGTTAAACTCATTGAAAAGATTTAGTCATTTTAGTGTCAGTCAAGTAAATGATGCTTTAATGAAGTCTCCTCCCCCCCCCCCCCCCCCCCCCCCCGACTCAACCAGACCTACTCTTACAGCGCTGAAGTGTTTCTCTTAACTTTAAAGTATATATATTTGACTTTGTCCTTTACTTTATTTGGGAAGGTGAATTTTGTTTAAACTGAAATTCTAATTTCTTAATTAATAATCAGATAATGCCACTCCATCTGATTTGGAGAGACATCATTTTAGAATCACGTTTCCATCCATCAAAACAAGTCTCACAACAATTTGTGAACCAGTGGGAGATTAAATCAATTGATAAGTTGCTCTCACAAGGAAACAATTTCCTTTTGTGCACAGGGACTCACACCAACAAACTAATGATGTACAATATACGAGTGTTTCCAATGTCATCAGAGTGCTTTAGGTTAGAGGAGACGGTGGAAGAGCAGGCAGGATGTGTAGCCAGGGACCATTATTTTTAACCTTCTGTTTTGTTTTACTTTTACACATGCTGTTCATTTTCATTCTCTGTTTGGTTAAGAACAGGCACCAGAACTACAGGAAAGCGGACACTGTTTTGGTAAAAAAAAAAAAAAAACAACCTCGTGACATCTACAGGTTAGAAAGTTAACAGGAGGTTGAGCCTGGCTTCATGAGATGAGAGAAATGACAAAGTTCGGCCTGCGTAGTGCATCTCCCATTCAAATTATTGCAGCCATATGATACATTTTTACTTAAAAAATATTGATTATAATAACCTATAAAGACAAACATGATGGTCTTTTTTGTTGCTCATTAATTATTCATGTATCTTCTATACCTTATCCTCATTTAGTAGTCATTGTTTGAGTATTGTGATCTGAAGTAGTGTCTGTCTGACCTACCTAGCTGTAGTATTTACTATAGTTTCCAAAACTGTGTACTGTAGAGGTGGTGTGATGGATAACATGTTAACTTGACAAGGAGAGAAGTAGATTAGATAATGATCGTGTAAAATCAACAAATAAACGTTTAGTTTTTTTCTTTTAGAAGGATTTGTTTAAGAAATATCAGAAATATCAAGAGTGCAGTTGTGTGCACAGTTTCTTTCACCATAAGTATCCACTGAGCTTTTATTTGAATGGATGGAGTTTTCTGTGAAAAAGATCAAACAAACAATATTAAAACTGATCTGGATCAACATTTAAAAATCATTTTCATACTGGGACATTTTACCTCTGGTAAAAGAGCATGGCTTTATATTGGGTGTAATTACTTCATTAGGTTCAGGCTGGTCCTTTTTACTTTCACTTTCAGTCTTTGTTTGTTTAAATTGAACTGAACGAAAACCTCAGTGGTGGGGGAAATATGGTTGCTGAAATCTGCCCGAAAACCAACAGTATGTCTGCTCTCTCCTGCAATGATGTGCACGATCTTAGTTTTGAACAAAAGCAGTGGTGTCGTTTCACTTCCTGGAAGCTCGACTTTCCAGTAATCGCACTCTGGTGCCGGCATGTAATTCTAACACAGTTGTTTTCATCTTGCAAGCTTTTGTAAAATCAGACTGATTCAATACATTATTCATGTGTTGATAGTTTCTAGTTAAATTGAGCTGAGCGTCTAACAGCTGAACATCTACAACTGGGTGGTACTGGGAACAGTACTGGATATGTAATTTGAAATAATCATTTATTTATTTCTGTCAGACTAAATGCATACAGAGTAAGGAAACAGAATGCACATTTAGATTGTTGGCTGCTCCGTGCCTTGGATGACAGTCAGGTGTACCTCTTCCGTGTTACTCTGGTTCTGGTAGAGGGCTGTGTGGCTGTGTTCTGCAGAAATGATTGTCTGCTGTTGTGTGTGTGTTATGTCTGAAATGCTGGCAGAGTGCTTTGGTGGTCACACTGCCCTGACTACAGAAGTCATTATGGTGCACAAGCTTCAGGAAATGCTGTAATCAGTTTGACTTATCATCCACAGACTGCAAACATTATGATGAACAAGCAAAACACTGATTGTAATTCTACAGTTTATATTTGCCTATCACTAATCGTTCTTCTTCTTCATTATTTTTCACATATTTTTAATTTCTAATCATGCCCATGTGTTTCTTTCAAGTGTCAGCCTAATAAGCATAAAGGTAAAGCACACAGAAAGATAGAATAGAACAGAATAGAATAGAATAGAATAGAATAGAATAGAATAGAATAGAATAGAATAGAATAGAATAGAAT
>JAOXYM010000020.1:4032195-4043337 GCA_028567055.1 Leptatherina wallacei
TAGAATAGAATAGAATAGAATAGAATAGAATAGAATAGAATAGAATAGAATAGAATAGAATAGAATAGAACTTTATTAATCTCTTGGGCAGAGGGAAATTGGGAAATTGATTATTATTGTCAGCATATTATAGTCAATCTAGTCTTGATAGAAAACATGTAATATGTACGTTGACCCCATTAGTTCAATAAATAGCAGAGCCACAATCTATAGTTTAACATTGTGAGATTATTGTATCCTCTCAGCTGTTTCTGTTTGGCAACATTCACATGCCCAACAGACAAGAAACATGACACACTAAATAATATAAAGAGTAAACTGTTACCAGATAGATTTATTTGTAACTGTCTGATGTATTTTAATAATATGTACCAAAACTTTTTGTTTGCATTCTTTGGCACTGAATCAGCTTCAAGACGTGAATGAAGGCATCTTCCTAACTGAGGATGCAAATAAGCAGGATTTCTTTGATAAGCATGTTGAGGCACGTTCATAGGCCAAGTAAATCAATGCATTAAAGGACACACTGTGACTTTTTCATCTGCAGCGGACATTATTGTGGTTCCACATTTGAAATCTCTCCAGCTCTGCACTTTGGTTTGCACCATCTTAAGGCTTCATGTTGTTTGATTCAGGACCCTATATCTGCTTGTTGGTCTAAATCTAGTGACGGTGTCTCTGGGGAATGCTGTTTTAATTAAAAACACATCAGTCAACTGTTTGTACAGAGTTGTAGTCGCAACCATTCAAGAATTCTTTTGCTTTTCTATAAAATCCACAACTTACTTCAGTGGGTTACAGCTGTGCTACATTTTCATCCAGTACATGTGTTATGGCTTCGTAGATGTGGAGGTCTAATTTTTACGATCTCTTGGAAGTGAAGACATTGCACACCTCATATCTTTGGAGCAGTAGATCTACGTGGATTTAAATTAGGATATGAATAATGACCCATTTGGCTTTTTTATTATATGATTTGTTGTTTTCTGAAGCACCAATGCAGACCACACTGTTATCCTGAATTACCGTAGTTGAGTTTATTAGAAATTTGGGTTGAAGCATGTTCCCCGAAACCACTTTAGTTTTTTTTGACATGGTACACACGTATAAACAGGTTGAGTTGTATTGACATAGTCACTATAAATCTATTAATTCACTCAACTAGTTTTACCCCTATAGGTCATTTGAACTGACTCCCTTAAGCTATACATACTAATCAATACTGGAATTAATTTGTTGATAAAAAGAATTGTGTTGTTTCTAAAATTCAATTATACGACACTGAAAAAAAGAAAATAGTTGAACCAATTCTAAGGATTTAGTTCAACAAGTGGTGACAAGTAATTGAATGAAGTTTTTTCAAGTTCAGTTATTAAATTCGTCCAACTCGACAAATTTTTAGTCACACTTACCCAAATCGGTTCATTTGAATGAATGAATGAATGAATGAATGAATGAATGAATTATACTTTATTGATCCCCGAGGGGAAATTGCATAAACCATGTTTCCCAACATTTCTGTCTGATAAAGAATATAAATCATTCTAACTCATTTTCATGTAAAGTCAACTTAAAAAACTCAACTAGTTCCAAATTAAATATTTAATTAATCCATGACTTAACATTTACATTGATCTTAATAATCCATCTTTCAAAGAAATAAATGTTATGGTATTATTACCATTGTTTTCGGTTATAGGAGGGGTATAACACTGAAACAAGCAGTGCTGTGACAAAATGTCAGTAACCAGTGTAATCTCTACCTCCAGTGCAACACATGGAGGCGGTGCTGGGTGTCTCTCCCTGCCATCATGGTGACAACTTTAACATTCACATAGAACAGAGTTTCCCAACAACTTTTTCTAAATGTAAATATCACACAGACAGTATAACACATAAATCAAATCAATAGGATAATAATCACAAAAGGTTAAATTCTTGCTGAATATGCATTTCCCATGAACCTTTGCAGACTTTGCACACTAATTGTTACTGTGGACCTGCGAATCTGGAGAAAAGTTTATGTCATTAGGATAGCAAAGCTATGTCGAACGTATTTGTTGAAGTTTGAGAGAAGACAAACTCCAGAACACACAATTCCGGATATGTTGAGTTTTGAAAAGAACCCCACCCCCTCTGACTGAAACATAACTTATTTAGTTTTCTTTGCTAATCAATATTATCAATCTGCACAATATTTGCTTAGAAATATGGTTTAGTAATGATACACTGTTTATCCAAAACATGAAGTAATTAATCACTACTTAAAGTTTACATTCAAACAAAATCTGGGTTTATAGTGTAGGACCATGTTAAACTCCAAGGAAAACATAGTAAATAGACATCTCTTTCCATCTCATCTTTTTTGTCTTTATTGTACATTTTGTGCTTTGGACCAATATCAGGTTTTTACATTCTGCCTCAATAGTGGCTTGATGGACAGCAACAAGCTATTAAAGCTAAAAAAAAAAGAATGAATAAAATGAAAATAAAAATAAAAACAATCAGTGGGTTAATAGATTATTCAACTGACAGAAAATAATTTGCTGCTATCAACGTCCAGCATTTGGTCAGTTATTAAATTATTCATCACAACTTTGTTTAGTTCACATTTTAGGGCTGTTGTCACTCTTTCAGGCTTTAAAGTTGAACTTAAATCAATACACACTCATTTGGTAAATTCGCATCATCTTTAAAAAATCAAATAAAAAAAGAGCCTAAAGAAAAGGTGTTTTAGTGAGTAATTGGGTTTTCATCAAGCCTTCATTATTTCAACAGCATTATGTCTGATTCATCACAGTGAGGCTTTAAATGACCCCCAGAAGCAGAGCTAGGCCTCCTGGGAGATTAGAGAGTCCCGCTGAAGAGATAGAAGTGTAATAATGTTAGTGTGATGGACAGAGAGGGAGGAGAGAGGCAGATGGACCACGGCCAATGATCTGCAAGCAGAATAACTAAAGAAGAGACACACATTCCATACAGCCAGCTTCTCTCAGACAGGCCGAAAAATGCGAGCATGTCACAGAGGATGAGCGCAGAAACAAAGCCGGATATGAAGCAAGAGGTGATGAGGAGCAGCCAGGTGGTGTAGTCAGTCCATTTAGGCTATTAATTTTGTTCATTAGTCCGGGTCGTTTGGATGCGCAGGCGGGTGGCACAGGCCATCAGCAGGCTTTGGATTAGGCTATAACCTGGATAACATTTTCACCCCATATGTTCACGAAATTCAAGATTCTGCACAAGCGGAGGTTGAGGACGAACCGGATGCATGGGACGCATGAATTAAAAAAATCATCCACACCTCACGTTTGTCTCCCTTAATGTCCTCAAACGGAGGTGCGTGGAGGAGAGAGCGATTTGAGCCCGCAGCCGATGCCCGGAGAAAGCAGCAGCCCGTGTGCAGGCAGCTGTGGACGACAGGAAGGTGGTACCCTAGTGTCGCTGTTTATTATCTGGGATCTGACTCCGGAGGCGCGTCGCTGAGGTATGGGCTGCGCTCCCAGTATCCACGTATCTCAGAGCGGGGTGATCTACTGCCGAGACTCAGACGAATCCAATTCCCCACATCAGACCACTACCATCTCCCAGGGAACCGCGGCCACGCTGCACGGGCTCTTCATCAAAACCGATGCGGCCGAGACCATCCCCTCCGTCATCACCTACCAGAGCCGACACTCGCGCAACAACTCGTACCGGGATCGCAAGGAGAACAGCGGAGAACACGTCCGCATCGAGGCCGAAACGCAGACCAGCCACACCAGCGTCAAGGTACAGTACAGCAGGCGCGTTGAATGAATCAAAAGCGGTGTGTTGGCACAGGCACATCTCCATCCCCAGGTTGTGAGTGACAGCAACACTTCAGGAGGCCGTGGGTTTGGTTTTTGTCAACAGACGAGGCCCAAAGCTGGGGATCTGATGAAATTATGAATCTGACTGTGGTTCATTCAGTCTCCTTTAATTCACAGCTTTAATCTCTGGCCGCAGCCAGCCATGAGTGTAAAAAATGATTAACCTGTAGGTATGTGACAGCAGCTGTTCTGCTAAGATATTTGATGCATCCACAGCGTTATAATGTCTTCCAGTGATGTTTGTAGTAAGTAGATTTCATTCCAGCTTAACACTGAGCTGACATAGGCTATTGAATGAATGAATGTTATGTACTGTGCAAAAGTCTTGAGCAAACCATTCTTTTCTCAAAAATTGCCAGAACAGGAAGTACAGCAATTTATGGAAACATGCAAACAGAATTCATCAACAGAAATACAGATGTGACAAAAAGAGTTTGTTCTAAGGAATTTGAAAGTGAATATTTGGTCTGAGCATCTTTATTCTTCAGCACAGTCTGAATCCTCTGAGGCTTTCTTGTCATACTTCAGGGGAAGTTCTCCAGTTTTCTTGAAGGACTTTTCAAAGTTCTTCTTTGGATGTTGGTTTTTGTTCTCTGTCAAAATGATCCCACGCTGCTTCAGTAATGTTGAGTTGCATCTCACAGGACCTGTGTCAGGTATTTGCAGGATTATTTTTGTCCTATTTCTTAAAATGATTACGTTCAGATTCTGTTTATCGGCTGTAGTTTTTTAGGCCTGATGCTTCTATATTTGTCGTCCACTTGTTCAGTTTCCTCAGATACACTGCACACCATGCTGAAATATGCCCAGTAGCTCTTTGGGCATCACCTTGTTGCTGCAACACGCTAATTTTTGTCAGTTAAACTTTTTTATCTTCAATATTTTCCAAAGATGCAACTAAAGAAATGAGAACATGTGATGTGTCTTTGTGAAGGCAGCTAACAAAGTGCATAAAGATCCAATAAAAAAATAGTTTCTTTGCTAAATTGTCTATGTGTTGACAAATGTAATGTATTATTGTATTTTAATGTAGTTTAGAAAGTCCCAACCAGCAACAGGAGTTGAGAATTAGCTCTAGCTACAAACTCTGTTTGCATGGCATCAGCTACAAGCTTTTTGTGACTATGTACGAATGCAATGTCCCTGTCAAATAAATAAATAAATACATGAGATTAAATAAAACTCTGATTCATCCATTGAGTTAGGTACTTTTACTATGCTTGAATGAATCATAGGTTTGTGTTATGTGGCTTAAGTAACAAAAACCTAAACAAAATTGAAAAAATATCTGAAAATGGTCAGGTGCTAAAATGAGTTAAGAAAAGCTGCAAATGTCTACCAAGAAAAAAAGAACGAAATCTTTGAAAGACTTTCAGAAAGCCTGGAGAACTATTGCTCAAGACTACTTTAAAAGATTACAAAAAAGTCTGGATGCTTGGAACAAAATCTATATATATATATATATGAGGACTGGACTCAGGGTTTTTCACATTGCTATTCCAGTAAAGTGTGACCATCAAAAAATCTTCCACCCTCTCTGTGCACGTTTATAGGTGAGCTTATCCCCGAAATCCCCTCCATGCTTTTCTCTTATCAGCTCCCATGTGATGGGAGAGGAGTCTTAATACGTGCTATAGAGAAAAAATTGTTGATTTTCCCCAGCCCTGCAGCTGCAGCCACAGATTTCCACAAACAGACTATCAGATGTACTACAGTGTGAATCAATTTGGTTCTTAAGCAACAAAAGCTGTGTGCATCAAAGTGCCAAACGTCAAAGTATAATGAGCAGTTTGACAAATTGGATTTAGAATAAGTTAACTCCAATGGACAGTTTATGGCTCTAACCGCCCTGCCTTTGGTTTCCTGAGGTTTCCTTCCAAGCTTAAAGATGTATAACTAACAAGCCAGTAATCTAATCAACAAAATCAAAATCCCATTAAGTAGAAAAAAAGTCTTTGAATTAACAGCTAATTTTAATCATCGTTGAGATGCTGCAAGTAATTAGCCATTAACTCAAACCAGAAGGGAACACATGGGAGCTCCGTCCTCCACCAAGGCCACTGCTCTGTCTTGGATCTGTAAGGTTTTGGATCTTTATCGAGATTTAATGGGTTCTTCCTTCGCACAATGCTCCAACTCTATGCCGAGTTTCATGGAAGTCAGTCAGGTAGTTTTACCCGTATTTTTTTCTTACCATTTCAGCTACTGCCTTGATGGAAAAAATTTAATTCTGTAATAACAAAAATTGACATATGTTATGAAATAAATAAATAAATCCCTCATGTCATGCTGAGGGTGCACTGTATGCTTTTTATTCAAAGGAGACTTCAGTTGTATCTCAGTGCTTTTTTTACTCCTCAGAAAAGTTTGTGAGATGTGAAGAACTTTTAGAATTAGTTTAGTTTTAGTTTAGTTTATAGTTTATTTCAGTCATATATGCACTTCAAGCAGCAAAAGAAAAGACAATACACACTAAAAAAGGCTCAGGCAGAAGCACAGCTTATTAATGCCTCCTTAGCTTCTTGATAAATAAAGTTTGCTAGTATTTAAAAGCTCCTACCTTAGTAAACCCAATTATATATAAGCAAGTCAGCCAAAAGTTCATAAATGAAATCCTTGTCTAGAAAACACTGAAATTCAAAGCTTTCTTATCACATCTCTTCATGCACATATAGTATTTGCTTTGAAGGGAGCCCTCTCGTGAGGAAGCATGTGAACAGATATGTCTTGATATTTATGATTGAACCCTTGAGGATGTAGTTTTGTTTTATTAAGAAGCGGTGCAACAGATGATCGAGTCATCAGACTCTCAGGACGCATTAACCCATTCAGTTCCAGATCAGATTCAGACACTTTAACATAAACACAAGGAAATAAAATACAGTGAAATAAGCATTCAAGTTCAGTTTATCAACATGTAGCCATGACTGATGATAAAATTACAGATCTAGTTCATAATGTTACTCATTAGAAACACAGAAATGATAAAAGTATGATTGAATATTAAAGTCAGAAATATGATGGTGGAGTGTAGAGTTCGACACCTCGCCAGCATCAGTGATCTGAGGTGTCAGTTTGTGTTGAAAAGTTGGTGAAGTCATAAATGCTTATGTAGAAAAAATCTGCCTTCAGCATGTGCTGTATTATGACGCAAGAGTGGATAATTATGGTGGATAATATTGCACAAGAGCACAACCTAGGCCATTAGATAAGCATGAGAAAAAATCTAACAAATATAAAATATGATGCAGGAGCATTAAATATCCTGCAGAACTCTCAGTTTTTAAATCTTTTTAATGGTTTGATATCGGAGGATTTCAACTGCTCAGTTAATGGTGGTTGTTGTCTGATTCTCCTCCTCATGATGCTCCAGACATTTTCATCAGAAGACAGATGTGGACTACAGGAAGGCCATTTGAGCACACACACTGTGTATGAAGCCATGCTGTTGGAAGATGTACATAAGTAAATTTGACATAGTCCTGGGACCTTTGCAAATATGAAGTCATCCATGCCATGGACACTGAAGCACCTATACCATGACAGATGCTTTTACAGATTTTCCTGAGAACAGCTTGGATGCTCTTTCTCATCCTTGGCGTATCAAATCAGTCATCAGCTTTTTTTTTTACCCAAAAGCAGCTAAAACATAAACTCATCTGACCAGAGAACATGGGTCCATTGTCTTTCTGTCCATTTGAGATGAGCTGGTGTCCAAAAAACTTCCTGGTGTGTTTCCACAGAGTAGACATTGCCTCCTCCTCAGGCTACATTTCTGGGTACAGCAGTGGACTGTGTTGAGGGAAAACAGTTTTCAAAGGTGTTCCCAAGCCTTGGAAAACCATACTGATCATGGTGGTTTTTAACTGACCAACGATCTTTTGAAGGATTTTGGGTACAAAGTTGTGAGCCAAGACTCGTCCCGCTCAGAAAGATTGGGTCTTTGGAAGATGCTCCTTTAATACCCAATCCTGACACCCTTACCTGTCAGCAGTTAATTTGCCATCAAATTATAGATTTGTTAAAGTTTTTAAACAAAATGAAGTTGGTTAGTGAAGACATTGAATAATTTCTTTGGACATATGCCTGTTAAATAAATGTTAAATAAATGAAGATATTGAAGTTTTATTGCATTTTTAAAAAGTCTTGCATTTTCTGATACTGCCGATATAAACTTGAAGGTGGATATCACTTTACTCATGAAGAATGGTGGTCAGACATTGTAGTGGCGTTCACAAACAGTAGCTCTTTTTCCTTTGCAGCAGAAATTACAAAACACTAATACTATTTATGTTGCGAACTGAGCATATCTGGACACATTTACAATGGCCATTATAACTCACTGCCTACAGCATGTACTTTACTGTGGCTGAGATCATGTTCCTCTCACAGACTCGAGGGAGAAGTATTTCCCACAACGCCCAGTAAACTACGTCACATCCACACAGGTTATCTGCAGGGCACATTATGGTTTGTTGTTATGGACATTAACCTCTCTTCAAGTCTTCTCATGTCAGTTAACAGTTCTTGGGGCAGCATTGTTCACACACCGTGCTTTTAAGATTTTAGACAAAATTGGCTGTTTCACTGGGACCATTCCCAGTATCCCCAGTGTGAATGACCTCTGTCAATGCTGGCTGGTCACAGATGATGTTTAGAGTGATTATAATCACTTGTTTCCACAAGGGAAACATTTGTTTTTACCATTATGCTATAATAAGAGCAATCTTTTTTTTTTATAAATTTAATTAAACAAATACCAGACCTTTTTGATATTTAATAACTTTTTTTAATAATACCATCTAAAGTTTTTTTATTTTTGTTGAAATATTTTCACAATATTTAGGTCTAACACTTTAATACTTTTTATATATTTGCATCATGCAGGTTTTTTGTTGTTGTTGTGTTTAGTGATGGAGGCATGTTTTGTACTTAAACATTTTCACTACTTGATTTGTTCTAAATTTGAAAATATTCAGATTATGGATTAATTTGCATGTACATAGAATATTCTGTTCATATTTGCATTTACACATTAAAAAGCATAGTTTAATCAATAAGTCATGCTTTTTAACTTTTAAAACATGGAGCATTGCTTTGGTTTCTCCATGTCTTCTTTTTACCTGCAGAAGCTCTGCTGCTTAAGCTCGTGCTCGTTTCTGTCCATCAAATCCATCAATGAAAACAAATCAAAAATAAGTGATGAGATCCTAAAAAACCCCCACAGTCATTTATAATAAGTGGAGTGGCAACTGTGGAAACAAAGGCATGTGTTCTGTATGTCACCAGACACTGTGAAAACTCTGTTGGGATATAATATTGTAATTAAGGCATATACGTCGGCGTAAGGATGGGATAACCCACATAGCTGATAATATTATCTTATATGACTTTATTTGGATTCAAGTGATGATTCATCTGATTCGTTCTACAAAACAGAACTTTTGCATTTTTTTAAACAAGACGTGTGAAATGGGGAGAAACCGCCAGTTCAAGCTCTCTTCTGTACATTCTTATAATTCAGCGGCTCTTAACAAAGCCCATGCATGGACATCTGTACAGGCCACCAGCATCAGCTCCTTTACATGTGACTCTTCATACCCCTGCTGTACTCACAAGAGGCGTAAACAAATAACTTATGTATATGAACGTGCACAAACGTACACGAGTGCACACACAACTGAACAAGGCAGCGTGATCAACACCATGGCAGATTATCAAGATCCTGCAGGGTAAAGCAGATGGTTTTAATAATAAATGGTGTCATTGATCCTGTCTTAGTCTTTATGTTGGTTTGTGAGCTGTTCCTTTGCTTTCCCTCAGCTGAAGAAAAAAAAATCTTGATACCATAATGCAAGTTTTTCATATCACAGATCAATTATCTTTTGCTGCTAGTTGTAATTTTACACGTCAAGGTTATGTAACTGTAAAATAAAGTTCAGTGTGTGCAAAGTCCATATTCTCCATAATTTGTTAGGAACAATTTTCAGAAAACTACTATTCTTATTATGTTTACATAATTGCTCTCATCATGTACAGTGACAATTACACATATCAGTGGTGGCATGCATAACATTGAATGTAACATGTTGCAACTTTTTATTGCTTCTTTTCTTTCTAAATCCTTAAATCTCTGCTTTTCACACTCGAATGGCACTTTTTGAGAAAACTGCAGATTTAGCAGGCTTGCATGTTTTTGTTTGGTTTTTTTGTGCGTGGGAAAAAGAGGTTTTGGGAAACGTTGGCTTATGTCTCCTTACACAGTTGGGGAGTGTTTGGCTGTAATTAGGGCTGTCACAGTTACTGCATAATCGCCTGATTGCAATTATTTGTGCTGACCGCAATAATTTTACGTAATAGTTCCAATCATCTCTTTTCACATGTACGAGCACAGCTGGATGACAGACTAACATGTCATATTTCCATCACTATGTCCGCATAATTTCCACTGCTTGAGGTTTGACCGCCATCCTTTTAATGACATCATCTTGTTGCAACAACTTTTTTATATTTCTGCTATGGTTTAATGGTACCTGAGTGGAGAATTACTGCCATCAACTGTTTATCTGAAGGTGCATAGTTTCTATTATTGAAACCGCTATTTGTTAATATTGGTGTCATACATTTAATCACAAAGGCAAATACTGCAGGACCCTTGTGAGCAGGCCAGGAAGCAGAAATTACAGAAAGAAGGGTCAAATTTTCCAAACTGGGCCTCCTTCCCATACCCGTTTCAGAATTACTACAACCAAACATGAGCTTTAATACAGACTATATCACATCATTGCGCTAATAACTATTTCAAGATCCTCTATAGCAGGTCCATCCAAAGCTTTTTCCGTGCTGCAGTAAGGGGTGAAGTTGGGGGTCCAGCAAGGTCACACAATGTATGAGTAACAGTATATAACAGGAACAGTGACTATTTCTTCAGTGGTTTCAGTGAAAACATTGTGTTCTGTGGATGTGGAGTGTGAGTAACAAAGAGAGTAACAAAGAATTAGACATCTACATTTTTCAAATATTTGAAATTTGAAATTTATTTGATGGAAATGAAATATGATAATGAACATGAATTAAATAGATTAGAAACATCAGCGTGATATTTGTAGATTAAAAATGAAAGAAGATTTAAAACCCTGAAAAGAGGCAACAGATCTAAGAGAAGGTGGGAGGTTATTCCAGTCATAGGGGGCTCTATAATGAAATGACCGACGAGCAACAACTTTAAGGATTCTGGGAAGAAAAAAGTGTGGGTATTGTGTTTGTCTAAATGTGTACAAGGGACAAGAAACTC
>JAOXYM010000020.1:4052347-4063764 GCA_028567055.1 Leptatherina wallacei
TGGATGGATGGATGGATCGTTGGAAATATGTGAGGCCACATAGTTTTATGCATGAGGCAACTTTTGATTCAGAATCTGGTAACAGTTTTTGAAGGGTTGTGCTGCCAGCTCTGTCAATCCAACCCAAGTGAACCACACCCAAAACAATCCCTGTGAAATGTGTGATGCTTCTCTGAGTTCAACTCTCAAAGGATGACTTCTTATGCTTTGAACTTGAAATCTAACAATATTGTATATTTTCTTTAAATCTAATTGTACTTTGTAATAAATCACAGTAGAATATGTCTCCCAGTAAGATGAATCCACAGAAGTGTCTACACCATAATCAAGTTTAGTTTCAAAGGGTTTTTGATGATGGCCAGGAAGTGATTTGTAGCGGCTACTTGAGATTGTATGTGGGCAAAAATATGCTTACCTTTAAGCCTAATCATCAGCAACAGATAATTCTGTGATGATAGGTGGTTGAGTCACTAACTCCCACCTCACTGCACCTCACATACAGTTTGCATGACTGTAAGAATAGCATAAGCCATACAACAACACCCAAACCCCCCTTCTTTATCTCTAAATGGTTATTTCTTGCCAGTGGGATAATAATGTCGAACATTTTCATGAGTTAATGAGTGTGTTCAGACATATGTTTACATCTCTCAAAGATCTGTTGATGAAAAAAAAGAAAAAACACCTAGCCATGCATTAATTTGCTAAAAAAACAACTGGATTTGCGAGCGTTAATACCCAGACATGACACAGAGCTCATGTGATGACCGCTACGGTACATTATGATATGGTACACCGCTGATTCATTGTGTGTAATGTGCTACAAGCATGCGTGTGCTTGTAAAGATGCACATGTAGCTGAGTTGCTTATTCACACCAGAGTGACGCATGTGGTTAAGAAGCCTGTTGAGGCTTCCCTGACTGGGTACAAAAACACGAACGAGCACACACACACACACACACACACATGCAGCACAGTGTGTGATGCTCCCGCAGCAGGATTATACAGGTAAACCTGTGAGTTCAGTCTGTGGCTGCTGGCTAATACCCTCTAAAGAGGTTTGCAGTGGACAGCTCTGGACTATAGGAGAAGTCATCACAAAAGCTGTAGTCAGGAACGTTTGAAGGTCCAGATATTTGTTGTATTAGAGGAATACTGCCATCCTACAATACTACACGTATCTGCATTAGAAGAGGAAACATTTGTTGCTCTGTGGATTTGAAACTGAAGTAGGTGAAGAAGATTAAAGTGTTGAAGTACAACAAGGGCAGACAGGTTATGCAAGGAAAAGCAATATGCTAATATGCTTCTGGACATTAATGGTAAAATGGTAAGAAATGTTCACACGTTTCTCTTTTTTTGCTTTGTGTGTGCGTGTTGTGTGAATGATTCTCAGATTCTTAAATACTGTCACTGTTTTTTCTACAGGTTTCAGCTACAGAAGAATGTTTTGGACCTATGAGATTGACTCAGGAGCCAATTCAGGTAAGATTCAAGCAGATCTCTCAAAGTAACATCTAGAAACCCATTAATGTTGATTAGGGATGTCTTTGAAGGTCACATATATAAGGATCCCTGATTCGGAAGGAGTGCTTGGCTCATTTTTGCATTTGAACTGAAATAATTCATGGTAATGTCTAATTTTTGCAAAATGACATACTTTTTTGGTCAACTTTTTATATGTGCATCATGCTCATGGGTCACACTGGGATTTTCAACAAATATAATTTTCTCAAAGGGACAACAACAATTCAATCAACTTCCTATAGTGGTAAAAATGATGTGCAAAGGCCTTTGGATGAAGTCCAGCAAAAGAAAAGATCATATCAGTGTTTATAGGGAGAACTGTTAGTGTGATTTTAATGTGCTTTGGGAAATGCATTCAAAAGTATATGTGAGGCTAAATAAATTATTTAATCATCAAAGTCAGTCAGATCAGGAGAAAATCTTCCCAATATTTTTTTTTACTGAAACCTGTCCTTGAGAGAATATTTACCATGTTAATGTTATTATTATAGATATTAATTATGGGTGGATTTGGATTATGCACTTATCACAATATGACCCGAAGCTGGATTTCATCCCTTATGACCTACAGTATTTTCTCAAATGTTTTTTGAACTTTATACTTTAATTAATGTGCTTTCATGGACTGCAGACACATTGTCTGTCCTCTGTTGTGTCAGTCCAGTGGATTTCAATTTGCCCATAAAGAACTAGGGAATACTGCAAGGTTAGGTGGGTTGTGTCAGGGATTGCCTTTGCTCATCCTCTGGTTAGGGATTAGGACATGTGCTAGTTAGATTTATCCTTATGTAACGAAGAAAATAAGCACTCATGGAGGTTACCAGCTGGTTGGGATGTAAGCACCACAAAGCATTCCTCTGTCCTGGCAGCTTCTACCCCAAGAAAGAGCTGCTTTATTAGGTGCTTGTTTATTGCCTTGATTTGATTTGCTTTGGTTTGAGCTGTGCTAGTTTGACCCATCACCAGAGGTTTCTGAGTTCAGCTGACTTCCGTGAAGTGCTGTGAGAGGCCTGGCATGCCACTCATGTTCATGCTCATGTTCACGATCAACTACAGTATCATGCACCATCCCTCCTCCTCTTTCTTATTGACCAAGCCAAAAAGCGTTGTACCAAGACTCTCTGGCAGCACGCTGGCAGGTGGAAGGCTTTATTAAAAAGGCTTGTTAGGACTCGTCTCATGCCCCATAAAACCCTGTAACTGGTTTCTCAAACCAGCACACTTTTACTGTAGTTGTATTTGCACTATTCTGCTGAATCCATGACCTAAACCAACCCTCTCCCAGAGAAATGGAGAGATGAAAATAGAGATAAAATGCTCTGCAGGAGAAAGCTATATATTGGGAGTTTTCCTTGACATTTACTGTTACTGCCTTTCAGCCCTGGAGAGTCTTAACTGTTCCAGATACCGCTTCCTTTGTCTTATCTAAAAATTCCCCTGTGACACAGATGCAACAGAGCGAAAAGCATCTCATATGTTCTCAGACATCCACTTGCACTATAGTTATAGGTTTTTCAAAATTCTGGAGGTTTAATCATTGTTACGTACTTAAAACTTTTAGCAGCCGCTGCAGGATATAGGCGCTGACTTTCACTCACATACTCTACAAGGCTAAATCAAATGTGAACATGTATGAATCAATAGAAACTTTGTAGGTGGAAAATATGCAGTTCTTCTGTCAATTTTGCTTTTTATTAAAGCAAAAATGACTCTAATTCATTGGTTGCAACCTTATGAATCTGGGGGAAAATTCTCTCATTCTGAGAAATATGGATGGGCATTTTCCACTTTGAGAGTCTTGAATGTAATCTGATAGTCCAGCAGGGTAATAAATCCTTTTTTGCAAACAAGAAATCAGTCCATTTGCAGCAATTTAGAAAATGGACTGATACTGAGCTGCTTGTTGGAGGTTTAATAGCATGGTATAAATCTGTAAGTCTGAGCCTTAGTCTGTTCATTCTGCAAAGAACAATTTGCTCATGTAGCCTGTTGACTTATATTTACCCTCTGCTTTTAGATAGCACTGCAGTTTTCAGCATGAATTTATCTTCCTCGTTATTCATTTGAACTCAGAGCTGGAAAGTGTTCATAATTTTTGTAAGTCAAGATATTCAAACCATTTGTTTTAACTCAGAAAAAAAGCAGATTTCCTTAACGAGTCAAGACTTGCAGTTTTACACACATTTTCTACTATTTTTCTGTTGGATATTTATGAATATCATATAGCATATTTTAAATGGTAAAGCCAAAATTTCTATATATTCATAATTGCAACATTTTCAAAAACCTTCTTATGAAATTATTTAAAAGTTATCTAGTGTGAAAGTTTCATCATGGTGTTTATTAAGTTCAAAACATTTTTCAAACACCAGTAAATTCAATTCAGTTGAATCAAATAATTCTTTTCTCTATCCCAAATGAAAATAATTTTTGGAGCAAAAAAAAATAAATCAACACTTTCAGCACTGGTCACTTAACATCATATTAAAAGTATTTGTGTGCAAAGTTTGATGGTAGTTTTCTCTAAATAACCTGCACTTCAGAAGCACATACAGACCAAACCTTTCAATTTGTTCTTACATATATTCTAAAGCTTTGAAAGTTTTCTCCATACATCCTTAGTCTGATTTATAAAATGTTCTATTCCTAAAACATGGCAACAATAGGTATATTTTTCTATTTTTCCAAATTTCTTTCAGTAAAATTCTTTTAATGAAGCTTTTCAACAAAATCTTTAAAACATTTTGAACTTGGCTTCATCCAGTGCTCAGATTTCTGGACAGGAAATGAATTAAAAGGAATCACCTTAATGTAAGTAATCAACAAGGTGAGTTTCCTGGTTGTAACAATTGGTAAAGAAAAAAGCTAAATTTACACCAAAGGTCAGATCCGACAGCAGAGCTGATTTAATTAACCCTGGTTACTGCTGCTGCTCTGACTCAGCAAAATAAACACAACCCTTCATTTGAATATGAGACAAAAATAAAATAGAATTTATTTTTCAAATAAAGCAATTACTTATCAGACAATACTAATTCATCAATATCATTCTGATTAAATAATCGTTTATTTCTTCAGGATTTATGTCAGAGCTTTATTAAATCATTTCATCAGCTTATTGATTACAGTATTCATCTGTTTAATATTTACTGATGTGAAATTTCCTAAGGTTAATCTCATTAGACTAATCTCAGCCTCCTCATCTCCGCCCTCCTCCATCTCTCATGACTTGGATATTCCACGCAACAGAATATTTCGAAGAATGCACCTTGAGGAGAGGGGGTCGAGGAGTAAGGAGGCTGCAGGAGGAGCTATATGTGAGGATACAGCGGTGTATTCTTTACAGAACTGGCCAGTTCCCACAACATATCTATTCAATATTTTACTTATATTTAAATCTGCTGCACAGTGGTGTGGTGGTTTGCACTGTCACCTCTCAGCAAGAAGGTTCCTGGTTCTAACCTCAGCTGGGACCTTTCTTTGTGGAGTTTGCATGTTCTCCTTGTGCATGCATGGGTTCTCTCTGCTTAATCTAGTTTCCTCCCATAGTCCAAAAACATGCATGTTAGGTTGGTGTCTCTAAATGTTCCTTGTAGTGTGATTGGTTGGTTGTGTGTCTGTGCTGGCGGCCCATGCAGGTTGTACCCTACCTTTCACCTAGCGGCCGCTGGAATAAGCTCTTGCCCCCGTTACGACCCTACATTAGCATAAGTGAGTTTAGACAATGGATAAGTGATGTTTAAACAAAGTGCTGTGAGTTTGTTTTTGTTTTTTTTTAAACAAACTAATACTATAAGCTAATAAAAAAAAATGCTAGCTAAAAAAAACTGTCCTCCTCAAAGTTATCCCTTATTTGCTCAGACTTCTACACAGATAAAGTACTCAAAGCCAGTTGACCCAATGACACCCTTCTATTTGAGTCTTCAAACTTTAGATGGCATCTGACTTACGTGTGCAAACAATCAGATTAACCTCTGAACTCTGACAATGTGAGTCAGGCTGCAGCAGCAGTCAAGGATAAGCTACTGTGCCAACCAAACACAGACTTCGCAGTGTTTTCTTACAAACAACAGCGCAAGTAAGGGGCTGCACTGCATGTGTAGCTCGATATGTTTAGAAATAAAAATAGAATGTAAAGGTGCTTTAGGCAGGTAACTGTATAAACATTAATCCTTTTGTGTAGCATTAACAGTGACATGTATATAGAACAGTGTGTACCTACAGCAGATATGTTGAGATGGAGAACAGCCATCTGTTTAAATGTGCATTTGATGGGGTATTAAGACCTATGGCGCCTCCTACCAGGCTTATCATTGGTGGCATATTTGGGTGGCGGGTCAGAGATGTGTGCGGTCTGTGTTGTCCCAGGGTCCACTGGGCACTCTGTGTGTGGAATTTCACATGCTAGCACCATGGTTACACAAAGCAGTGCCATGGTTACACAAGCCAGCACAGGATCAAAGACTGTGGACCTTTCACAGCCACTCACAAATACGATTCCATATTCCTCGTCCTCTTTTAACATCTTTCTTCTGTTCTCATCTGTTCTTTTTCAGTTTCTGGCTTTACTGTCTCCAGCTGTTGAAGGGCAGCATATCACATGATAAACTACTCTCCCCCTGAGTTTTTAAAACAGTGCAGGAAGTGTGAGGAGTCATGATTTAAATTCTCCTCTACCTCTTTTACCCACTCACTCATTATCTTTTCCCTTCGTGCAACTCGCTCGGTCACTCTATCCTTTGTTGTCCTTAGAGCGAGTCAGGAGGTGATGCTGCTGCGAGGCAGAACTGAGTACTGTTGGTTCTGGCAGCAGCCCAGTTGCCTGTGTGTGCACAACAGCATGTGTGTGTATCTGCTGTAAGTGTCTCTTACAGTGTTGCATTTCCTTTACCTCTGTACCAAAGGTGGCTGGTGTGTTAGTGGTCAAAACAGTGTGGGATCAAAAACGCAAGCTTATGCCCTACAGGTGATGGTGTAAAACATAGATTTTATTTGTGATTCTCTGCTGCTTAGTTTCATCTGAGGAAGGAATAATGCACTGCAGGAGAAAGCATGAAGTTTACCTGATGGTGGTTATTTAGCCGGTTTTCTCCAGTCTATTTTGAATTCCCCTGGTCAGAGTCATGAATGTGGCTGTAGTGGCTTGCATGCTCTGAGCAAAAGGCAGAGACGCACGCTGCACAGTCTGAGCTTATCGCAGGGAAAAAAAACCAAGCTGACAGATGAGCACACAATTAAGGACAGTTTAATTCTCCTGAGATGTGTGCATGTGTGTATTTGTGTGTCTTGGGACTGAGAGAGTAAAAATACTTGGGTAACTGAAAATGGATAAAAAAAAAACTTCCCACAGAAAAAGCAGCAAGACATATTGAAAAATGGGACTACTGGTTTGAGACACAAAACTAATGGATTGCTTGTAAAAGCAGAAGAGCCAAAACCAGTAAGACACTTTAACTGCTAAATACTAATCTTCTAATGGGACTGCAAACATTAGGGATGAGTAACTTGACCTCTTGGAGGGAAATGTGAGCTTAAAATGTATTGAAATGACATGTGAAATGTCCTTAAATTGGCCTGCTGGGATTCCAAAGTCACATTCCTGGTTAGTTAATGATGTAGAACTAAAAGCTAATAATGCTGACATGTCTGAAACATGGATATGAGTCAGAATAATAAGACACAGAGCCAGAGGCACCATTGGTCCCCCTACTTACCCAATTGTCTTTGTGTCTCCTTCAGGTCCTGCTGGTGTTCGCAAAAGAAGACAGCCAGAGCGATGCTTTGTGGTGGGCCTGCGACCGCGCAGGGTTCAGATGTAACATCGCACGGACACCCGAATCTGCCGTCGAGTGTTTCCTAGACAAGCACCATGAGATAGTAGTAATTGATGGACGTCACTCACGCTACTTTGAGCCCGAGGCCGTCTGCCGGTGAGCCTTGACTCTGTCTCTGCAGACTCACACTTGTAGAAATGGGCTTTAAGAAACAGAGGATCGTTTTAACAATAACAATTTCCCAGTTTAAATTTGAATCTAGGAATTTCTTTTGCACTTGTTTTTGTTTGTTTTAAGCATAAGAGATATCATGTTAGCTTCTAAGTTTTTGAGGAGGATTTTATTAACTTTGTGTAGGGTTCCAATAATGATTCATCCCTGTTTTATCATCTTTATGTTCAGCAAACTTGTACTGCTAACCAAAAATACCATAATCAGAGATAGATAACTATTTTCAGAAAGATAATTCAGTAAATAATATCTGCTTTAGAATGAGGTTAGAAACATCCACCACTTCACCATACAGCACGTGGAAATACATTTAGAAATACATAAATAAATCTACAAATAAGTAGATAAACAATTAAGTACTCAAATTGACCCATTAAAAATATAATTAATCATTAGTTTTTATATTTCTTTATTTAATCAGCCAATGTGTGACATTTTGTCTTCTTAACTAAGATGGTAGAAAAGCATGTCATCCTCAGATTTCATCCATGATACTATGGATTGATGTCAAAATTACAAAGTTTTTACTACAAATCTACTAAATAGTTTGGTGAGTTCAGCTTGTCTAGCAGCAGTTGGATCATATACTGTATTAATTTGGAGCTCTGGTAGTGGAGGGCTTCTTGGTCCCACCTGCTGTTCACTGGGAGCATTGCAGACCTTCAACAAATCAAAGACCCTGAGCATCCTGACGTTCCAAGAGATTCTTAATTTGGTGTTGTAGTAAAATAGAGTTGTAGAAAACTGATTGTCACAAGTCATTGGACACTAAAAGAAAGTGGTACTGCAGTGAGCCTGAACTACAAATTGTGCTTTTGTTTGTTGACATGACAGCTGGATAGCGGCTCAGGGGAATAAAGCACAAGGGCTTTTTTGTCAATTTTTCCAAAGCAAAAGCCCCTGGCCCCTTTTCAGACTTATTTTATTGTAGAACAACCTCATTTGCTCCCCGTTCTTTACCAGCTGTTAAGTTCATACTGGTCTGTAAGTCTGTCCCCCATTACTCTCTGGCCTGCGTAAGCTTTTTAGGATTTATTTAGGGGGTATTTTTAGTACTGTATTTTGCACCATTTCCCCTTCCTGCTGAGTTCCACAAGGATATTTCGAACATGTTGGTTTTTATGTCAGTTCCTTTACTTGATTTAATGCAATAATAATGACGCTGATTAATGCGAAGAAATGATAAAAACTAGATATTCTTTGGCTTTTTGGCATATTCCTCATTGTTTTTACCGTGAACAAGTTATTTGCCTAATGTTTTGTTAGATACAGTGCTGAACAAGCCAAAGCTTTTAGCCAGAGCTATTGTTGAGTGATTTATTGTAAGGGCTTCATCATTTTCCCAAGTAAAGGAACATATCCATTTGTCTCTGCTGTCTACAGATTACCACAGTTTGGCAGCTCCTCTGTGTGTCCTTCGCTCCTCTCCTCAATATCATTTTTTTCTCTTTCCCCCCTTCCATCTGTATCCCCCATGAGGATCTGTGCCATCATCTGTTCCCTCTGCTCCTCCTTTTATCCTCCATCACTGTCTGCTCATTCCTCCTCCACCTCCAGACCACTTTCCCGTACGTCTTGCCAGCGGTGTGGCTTTGTGGCTGAACCTCTAAAGCACATGTTGTGTTTGGTGTTTCTGTGTCAAGCACAGAAATGTTCTGCCCTCCTTTTGTGGCAATGACATCACCCCCATTCTGCCCACATGTTTATCCTGTACCTGTATCCAAGCCACTTCTTCGAAGCTCCGAGTGTGCATGAATTGAACTCCTGTTGACACTTCTGCTGACTTTGAATCTGCATTTGTTTTATTTCCAGGATGATTCGCGCTACCAAGCCATCTGAAAACACAGTTATTCTAGCTGTTGTGTCCCAAAAGTAAGTCTGAATTGTAAATTTTAATACTCATGGTTACACAGATGAATATGAAATAAAAGTAAAAAAAAGATCGTGGAAACTTGGCGTTGAATTAAGTTTGAATTTAGCTGTAATCTTATCAATAATTACATCTTTTTAAAAAAAGCACAGTTTAGCCAGAGTTTAAGACTCAAAATCTATTACTTATCCGAATGGCTCTGACGGAAAGCCCTTTATTGGGGAGATACATTTTTAGAAATTCACATCTGTTTTTCCACTTTACCTGAATAATATTAAGTCATGTTAGTTAAAACTCTTCCTGGAAATTTTCCACATCATAGTTCTGTGGTTATCTTGTTTATTACTGTAGGCTAATATTTTCTGTATTAGCAACCAGCTTTATTTACCCTCCATGTTGGATACTACCACTCATACTAAAAGTCTATTGGAGAAAACAAGTCTGAGGTCCTTTAAAGCCTTATATATGTGCACATACTGTAGGTGTGGACCTCTATAGGCATGTTTTTGAAAGACGATTGTGGTTGCAGATGGTAATAACTCTTTTTCTGTCATTGTGCAGACTGTCTGACCAGGAGGAGCCATCTGTTCTTCCTCTCCTCTGTGCTGGATTTAGCAGAGTACGTCCATCCACTTCCCTGCACTTATGCCTGTGTTTACAACAGATGTAGGCCTGGCTGTCTTCTTATTTTCAGGATTGTTTTAAAACAAATCTAAAGAGATTTCAATCTAAAAAAGCTACTTTTGAAACAAGCACTTATTGTTTGTGATTGTAAAGGATGTGAAAATTACATAAAATGATTTCATAGCAAACCGCAGTTGAGTGAATCCTGACTCATACAGTTTTCCCATTTCTCTCTGCTTCTCCTTCAAACACCACTTTACCTTGTTCGGCCTCCAGAGGCTTGTGGAGAACAGCAGTGTGTCAGCGTGCTATAATGAGCTCATACAGATTGAACATGGGGAGGTGCGCTGCCAGTTCAAACTCAGGTACACAATGCACACAGTCTGGAGTCATATCTACATATGCAGACACATACTGTATACAGCATGTTCTTAGAGGTGAAGTTGCTAAGTAATATTGACTTTATTCACCTACAGGGCCTGTAACTCAGTCTTTACTGCTTTGGAGCACTGTCAGGAGGCCGTGGAGATCACCAGCGAGGACCACATAATACAGGTAGCAATGTAACACAGAAATGCATGTGCAGAATTTGTATGAGGCCTCTGAAAACTGCCAGAAAGTGGCTTTAAAAATCAAAAATATAATTTATTTTCTAATACTAAGTCAGTAAACTTTTTCCAAAAAGTACTTATGGTGTCATAGTTACATTAACTCCTTTAGATCAATCTTATGAAGGTTCTTTTGGAAATAACTATGTAATTAAATAGATATACATTTTCAAAAAGATGTATGTTTGTCCAATCAGGTGTAAAATGTCACTCTTCAGCTAAACTCTTGTCCAAATGTGGTCACTTCTTGTTCCAAAAAACCTAAGAGGGTATCAGCAGAGGAAGGAAACACTCATATTCACATTTAATTGGCATATTTTTGTTAATTTCTCCAGAACATTTTAATTTAAACCCAGGTTATGACTGAGACAATGGCAATACAATACAGCCTTGTTAGTAGAGCAACAAAAGGCTACACTTAGGGGTAGTTCTCCTTTAGATAATTAGTGTTGTAAGGAAAACAAATGCCAGTATTATCCAACAAATGTTAAAATAGCATTGATAAAATGTCAATGTTAATCTAACCATTCACTCTAAAACCTTTCTGGATGTGTCTCAGTATGTTAACCCAGCATTTGAGAGGATGATGGGTTACCACAAAGGGGAGTTGATTGGGAAGGAATTGACTGAACTTCCCAAAAGTGACAAGAACAGAGCTGACCTGTTGGATACAATCAACACCTGCATCAAAAAAGGAAAGGTGAGTTTTCCATCCATCCATCCATCCATCCATCCATCCATCCATCCATCCATCCATCCATCCATCCATCCATCCATCCATC
>JAOXYM010000020.1:4063864-4074802 GCA_028567055.1 Leptatherina wallacei
ATCCATCCATCCATCCATCCATCCATCCATCCATCCATCCATCCATCCATCCATCCATCCATCCATCCATCCAACCTCTCTGAAAGAAATTTGTGTCTCATAACCTGTTCTGTTGTGTCCTGAAGGAATGGCAGGGCATTTACTATGCCAGAAAGAAGTCAGGTGACAGCATACAACAGCATGTGAAGATAATGCCTGTCACTGGCCAAGGAGGGTAAGCAAAGTTTAAACAGTCCAAACTGGTCACTACATTTTCAAGATGTCAATTATTCCTGACAGATTTTTATGCTTCTTCCTGCAGGAAAATTAGACATTTTGTAGCCATCAAGAGACCTCATATGGACAATAATAACCAGGTGAGTGCTTCACAAATAAGTTTCCATTTACTTATCTTTTTTTTTTTTAATAATGTAGTGTATTTCAAGACTCCTGCAGCCCTTAAGCATAATACATTTCACATCTGCAAAGTTGGTTCTCAGCTGGAGCCAAAAAAGGTTTTCAATGTTGTACTGTCATAATCTACGTTTTTCAAAGAAAGGATGTACAAAAATGACTGCTCTCTAACAGCAACAATTAATCCAAAATGATTCAAGAAGCAGAACTAATGTGTGAAAAAGTGGTACCAGATCTGCCAAAAATGCTGATGCTTAAATGAATTTGTAACTTAAATGACTAAAAACTTAAAAGGGGAAAACAAAGAGACAAAATGTATGGATATGAATACTTAATTTACTCCTCTGTCAATAAATCTCAATCTATCAGCAGCACTAATGCAACAGCTTGCACCAATCAAGCCTGCAAACAAATGAACAACTGAGACCAAGCTGGACTTGCAGGCACGCAAACTTTGCTGGCAGTTAGCTTTACATAAATACCTCAAACGAACTGTAGAGTAAAGTGTCAGGTTTAAATATCTCAACAGGGAATAGCTTCACAGGCTTCCATCATTGTTGAACAGTGTGCATAGTTACCATGAAGCAGGTGTGTTGATGCACTCAGCTAAGTTGCAGGCCAATAACGTCATACTATGCTAAGCTACAGCTAAACACCAGGATTCCCCACTAAGGCCTAGAATGGCTTGGAGCCAGGCACCAGGGCTATTTATGCTTCAAGTGAAGCTGCAGGGCCTAGCCTTAGCTCACTACTCTCTTTCATCATGTGTACATTAGGTGAGTTGGCATCTGCCTGCTAAAACCAAATGGCATTCATTCCTGCTTGTTGGGATTGAGAATCCTTAGACATGGCAGCATCTCATCGTCAAAATCAAACAACCCCCTAACCCTAACCCTAACCCTCTTATCCCACAACCTGAATTCTGCTTTGTCAGATTTTATTTCAACAAGAAAATATCAAATTGAACTGCAAATTAGGGACAAAAGTTTAGCACCGGATGCTTAAATTAGATCATGCTATGTATTGTATCTTTACTAAGAAACCATCCATTGGACAATCCAAGACCAAAGAGATCCTTTCAGCATGCCGCTGAGCTGACACTCAAGCTTCACTTAAGATATTTTCCTTTCAGCACTTAAACTACACATAACCCCTCATCTTTTCCCACTTAGATGTTTGGCTGTACACCACAGTTTCCATTTTACTGTATTGTTACCAGTATTTTATCCAAACACTATAGACGTGCACCAAGTTTAGGCTCGGTTTTGTTTGTCTTTCCCTCTTAATTAACAGCCATCCAGATCTCAACTATTTTCCAGCTTTAGTTCATTCAGATGTTAGGTTGTTTTGTTTTTTTTAGATGTCTATTTGTGCTTTGCTGCCCAAGAAGCCCATTAGGGTTCAGTCAGCTAAATGTGGCAGCATTGAATGTCATCTAAAGTGTTTATACTTTTGTCTTAATCCTATTTACTTTGCATAGGAGGCCTGAATTCAAGAGACTGACATTTACAAAGGGAGTCAGTAAAACACAGAAAGACAGTAATAGTGTGAGAGGAACACAGATTCATAAAAATGAAAAGAAATTTAAGTCTAACTTTCTTTTTAAGAATCCCTTTAGTCGATCTATGTAAGGATTTTTCTCATTTTGTTCGCAAATACGGAATTATATATATGTTAGATGTAAACAGTTATCATGACATAAATAAGCATATACTCCTGTCAGCAGGACGCAAAGGTGAAGTGAGTCACCGGGTGAGGTAAATCTAGTGTAATAAGATTAGAGGAACTACAGATCCATAACTACATAACCTTGGTGTGATTAACAGGATGTACTGTACAAACTGTCCTTCACATGCCCAAGTGTATGCACCACAATTTAAAAGTTCAAAATGGTTAAAAAATATTGCACACATCTTCAAAGAATTCAGAAATGAGTAAAGTAAATAGATAATGTGAAGGTATATCACGTCGCATTGCAGGCTGGGAAAAGAGCGCCATCTTGTAAGGAATGCTCCACCATGACCTCTGTTTACAGCCATTGTTGCTGCCCTGTTTGACTTTGTTTTGTTTGGCTAAAAATGATGAAATATAAATGGGAGAGATTGAGGAGGAGAAAAAATAGACATTACTGGTGGAAACTGATATGCACCTGCAAGATCTGCTAATAAACAAAACAGCATTGTGCTGAAATCTGATCCCCCACAAAATCTGACCCTGTTTCTTAGACAAATTTATTAAGATAAATTGATTATAATACTTCAGCATTTCTTTTGTTTGAGTCACTATATTAGAAAAAAGTGTCTTAATATTCAAACTAAAGTTCCAGAAACACAATTCTGAAGTCAGAATTCAGGGTTTGTGCAGATAAAAGATAACCTCTGACCGATATGGCATCTAAACAAACCAACACTTCAACTTCACATGCTTTTTTTATCGTTTTAATAGGTATTAGGAAAACTGATTGCCAATAGTTATTAAATCCAGCTCATAGTTTATCTGGTATCAACACTGAAACTAAACTACACAAAATAATAATAGCGCACTTGAATATATGATTTACAGGTAGACTAACCAAACCCCAGCATCAAAAGCTAAATCTGCAGTTAGCTTTCTGCTATTCCTCCTCCACTGTACTAATCCACAGCTAACTTGCTAGCTAGCTCTTTAGCAGTATTTGGTAATCAAACTTAAATCACTGTTTTATTTGAATAGATATTAAACTGAATTGTAGTTACGCCAAAATTTTTACTTCAGTCACAGAGAAAAAGTTAAACTGAAAATATTTCTAGGACCAGAATGCAACGAGAAATTATACAAGATGCATTCTGCAGGCTATACAAATAACTGAAACCCCATGTACACTTACACAGTATATTTTGTTGCTGTGTACATTAAACAAATGAAACACCTGGTATATGTATCTTTAATGCAACAGTACATTGAGGTGAGAAAATGAAGATATCTGCAAAGTATAGAGAACATGACATTACTGGTATAAAGTCATTTTGCCAGCATGTTGCTTTCTAGGAGCAGGACATTAGGCAGATTATTATCCCAAACCAGCTGCACACAACTTTAATCATCTCCTGCTTTCCATGTGCCAGGTCCACAAGTTGAACAAGGAAGAGCGGTGCAGCGGGGAACATTCTCAGTCAGGTAACTGACTATAACATCTATTCATTCCTGCCATGTAGCCTAATCATTACGTCTGGTCTAGATATCACATTTGAGTCACAGAAGTAATCTATGGAGCACTGAACAAGAAAAATTGAAAGAAAAGGTATTTTAAATATAACCTCCATAGTTATTAATTTTGATTGGGTTTTTTATTGGGAAAAAGAATGACATAAAAACTGATTTTAACCATTGTTCGTTAAAAGAGCATAAGTTCAGAATATTTACTCAGAAACCAGTTGATATTTATCTTTAGAAGCAAACTATTAACATTTATTAATAAAACAAAGCATTAAATACAATTTTACCAGCACAAAAATCCCAGTTAGTCTAAATAATGTGCATTTAATGTCCCCGTACAGAGTGCCATTCTCTACGTCACAGGGAAAGGAGGAAAGATTCGTTGGACGCCAGATCATTAAGCTCCCGTGGTAGTGACGGTAAGGCTATTTAAAATGCTTTTTTTTTTGTTTTGCTTTGTTTGTTTTTAGCATCAATAAAGCTCCAGTTTGTGTTATCATGTTGAGAAGAAAAGCAGAAAACAACGGCGAGACAGATGAGATAAATGCAATGGGCTTAAAATACAGGCAGGAACATGAAAGAAGAATGGAGGATGATTGGAGATGGCAAATCAGAGAGTGAGTCAGACTGTGTTATGGTAGGTACTTTAACTAAAGAGATCCTAAAGGGAGATGTTGTGGGCTGATGACTTACATCTGGCCCTCCTCAACTCACTCTGACGCAGCTGCTGCTATTTTCAGGTATCTTACCTGAATGCAGCTTCTCCTCTGCTTTGCCTGCTTGTGTCTTTTTTCAATCAAACCTTTTAATTTCACTCATGCTCCATTATTGTTATCTAAACACTGTCCAAACATTTAAATTTTTTTAAATTTCCATTTTATTTTTTCCTACACTTTAAACCTATTCTTCTTTTATTCCCTTCCATTCAGAAGCACTAAGCATTGTTAATTCCTTTGCTCTTTTCTTCAAGTCTGCAGTATTAATAATGTTAATTAATAGATGACAAGATCTGAAAATGTTTTAGTAATGACCCAAGTTTTCACGGTACATACAATCATTACTTTCTTAATTGCAGCTCCAAGTTTACAGAATCGAAGATATTCTTCTGTTGCCAGAATCCATTCAATGACCATTGAAGCTCCCATCACTAAGGTATGCCATTTCTTCTTTTTTTTCTTAAATCAAATTGAATAAAAAGGCAACATTACATTCATTATCTCTAAAAACTATTTCTATGTAGTTTTAGTGGAAAAGTTCAAGTTCAATTTCAAATCACATCACATTTCACAAACACTGAAAGTGTTAAGAGTTGAGTTCTAAGTATGGCATTGTGACTTGAAGGTCTAAGGGAGCAGACGCAGCAGCAACTTTAGCTCTAGTCTAGCTGTGGTCTGGATCATAGTGCAGTACAGTATACAGTACGCCACATTGTCTCATTTTGGCTCCTGCTGCAGGTCCTGTGATGTTCTTGTGTGAAAAGAAGTAGCTTTTTTGGGCTGTTTTGCTCCAGACAAGATTTCCACAGCATCACATGCACTTGTCCATGACACATCCACAAAGAGACACTCTGTTACGTCATGTAAAGCAGAAGGCTCTTTGTCCATGTACTTTTTTAAATATGTTTGGTTAGAAGTGTAATGGGGGCTCTTCTCCTCTTAATCTGCAGGTAATAAATATCATCAATGCAGCCCAGGAAAGCAGTCCGGTGACGGTAGCCGAGGCTCTGGATCGCGTGTTGGAGATCTTGAGGACAACTGAACTCTACTCCCCTCAGCTTGCCTCTAAAGAAGATGACCCCCATACCAATGACCTGGTTGGGGGGCTAATGAGTGTAAGAGACAGTTAGTTCACTTTCTTTTAGCTTTAAAGTTCTCTCATAAGAAGAGATGTTTGAAGTATTTTCTAGAAAGGTTAAAAGTGTACCTTGTGGTTCATTTTGATAGTTTTCATTTCAATCATCTGGCTTCTTCACATACAGCACCATTTAGTAAAGACTGGTAATTTTGTTATTCCTGCCTCTGTTTAATATGAAAAACAAAAAATTACATACAAATTAATTTCACAAACAAGTAAAGCACTGTGGAAAAATGTTGATCCACTCCTTATTTCTTTATATTGTGGTTTTGATCAATAGTTTTCCAGCTCTCTGAATGTTTCTGACAGTTTTGCTTTGGCATCTGCAGCTTTTTCATTTACTTTCAGTCCAGCCCTTGTAACTGACCAGTTTTAGAGGAATGTGCTTTTTATTTGTTTGTTTGTTATGCCACTTAACACTGACCTATGAATAATGTAAGTACAAGTAAAACACACAACTTAACAAAGAACCAATTTTAAACTGGCCCTTTGTTACTAGCAGCCTGTCACATCATTTGTTCCCATTTCATTATTTGCATCTGTGAACGATGTCAAAGATAAAACAGTTTGACAGACAGAAAATAGTATGTTAGTAGCAACAAGGTGAAACCCAAAGAGCTGTTAGCTGACAAAGTGACATATTTCAGTATGGTGTGCAGTGCGTCCTTAAAATAGCTGAGGTAACTGGACAAGTGGAGGACAAAAAAGGAAGTGTCGGGACTAAAATAAAAAAATCAGAAATGGTCTCCATGGAAGGGTGGCTGTCAAGAAGCCATTCGTAAGAAAGGAAAACAGGAAGAAAAGGCTGAGGTATGCAACATGACACAAGAACTGGACTGAAAATCAGTGGCAACAGGTCTGATGGAGGGATGGATTTTCCTCAGGGTTCAGACTGTGTTGAAGATAAAGCTCAAACTGTTTTTTACCTTATATGCTGTATTTCTATGTTTGCACATTTCAGTATATCACTGCACCAATTTCCTGTTTTCTGACTATATGTAAAGAAATGAGGAGTGGTTTAAAACCTTTCACAGAACTGTATTGTATGTGTATCAGCAGCTTGAGTACAGTCTGTCCTCTGTATCACAGATTCAGAATAAAATCCAAATTTAGAGCTGAAAAAATTGTCCTCAACAAATGAATAATTTACTCTAGTTGGAGTATCATGCTGAAAACATCTTTGCCCAGCTGATAGAGGTTTAGCGCAACAGGAAGTCAGCCTATTTATTAGGTTTTGTGTCTCCATGGGACAATATAGTCAGAAAAATATAGACATTAAAATATTGTCTTGTCTTCTCTTCCAGGACGGGCTGCGGAGACTCTCTGGGAATGAAAATGTTTTCTGCAAAAGTACGTTTCAATGCATCACCATGTTAACTGCCAAAGCAAAGTTTTCAAGATAAAAAATATTAAACAAAGTCAGGATTTCAGACTGATCACATTGAGTTGTTGGACTTCACAAGACAATTGGGACAAGAATAAATAAATGCAGAGCTCTTACTTTCACAGTATCTCTTTTTCCATTTCAGTTTATTATGCAACCATGTTATTGCAATTAAAGTCATAAGAGTACTCAACTGAAAGATCTAATTCAAGAGTCTGTTATTCTGAGAATTTGTCTGTAGCATCTGTAAGCCGGAGCTGCGGCTCTATCAGCACTCACTGTCCTTTAAACAATCTTATCAAACACCATCTTTCCAACACAGACACTTAAACAGCATGTTGGCACTTGTATATAGATGTTACCGGGCCAAGAGTGGTGCAGTCTTTTTTATTATCCGTCAAACCCCACACACAGTGTTCCTTGTTTGCACCTTTTATGGTTAAATCCCTTTAAAACATGTGTCTGTGTGCCATGCTTCTGTCTTTCTGCTAGACATGAGCCAGAGTCAGCTGGCCATCCCGATCACTTTGAATGATGTCCCTCCATCCATCGCTGAGATGCTGAATGATGAGGAATGCTGGGAGTTCAACATCCTGGAGCTGGAGGCAGCTACACACAAAAGGTACTAAGACAGTTTCAACGGGGCAGATGAGATTATTGTATGGTCTTGGTTTAGTTTTCATTAGACTTATTCTGCAGCTTTAAAATACAGATTAATTTTCCTTTTTTTCTTCATTGAAAATAAGTGGAAGCATTAAAAGAGCAGTTTTGAATTTAGGGGAAGGAAAATAAAGCCATTTCCATATCTTTTCTTAACATAAAAACCATCCAAATTAGCTCCGTTTAGCAAGAGGTCGCCAGGCAACAGGGACAGCAAGACTTCAGTATTTCCCTATGGCCTGATATAAGCAAGCTAAACTATTTCTATAACTATGACAAATTCATTTAAGAGTATTCCCTCTCACAGAAGTTCCATTTTCTAAAACTACATCAACCCTTAATTCAGAATACAGAAAATGAACCACAGACAGGGTACAGTTATAGGCCAGTAATCATTATGTAATTGGAAAAATGAGTTGAAGATAAAACTGGAGGAAGAATAGATGATAAACCGGATAAAGCTATGAGAGTTTTTATTTTCAGTTCCTGGTCCATGAATCACTCGTTTCTTTGTGTGCTCCTCTGCAGGCCGCTGACTTACCTCGGGCTGAAGATTTTCACGAGTTTTGGAGTGTGTGACTTCCTAAACTGCTCGGAGGCCACTCTGCGCTCCTGGCTGCAGCTTATTGAGGCCAGCTACCACTCCTCCAACTCTTACCACAACTCCACACACGCTGCAGATGTGCTGCATGCCACAGCCTACTTCCTGCGCAAAGAGCGGGTCAAGGTTAGAGCAAAAACGCATATCTGGCATTAACAAATGAAAGCATGGGCAGGATTATTTGTGTAACCCTGCCGGGGTTAATCAAGCCAAGACTTATGATCAGGTGAAGCTACACTGCATAAAGTCATCTTGAATAAATCTCTGCTGCTTCTGTGGTCGACTGGATGGCCCTTCGCCGACTGGCCCTTTTGTAGCCCCGCATGTTGAATGTCCTGCAGGGAACAGTAAATTCGGAGAAAATTATGTTCTAGGAAGCTAGTTAGATCAGCACTGGGTCTGGCCTTGGCATTACTGTGGCATTAGTTTCTGGGAACTGTGGTTGCTTCCCAAACTGAACTTTCAGTTTCCAGCTTTGCTGGTTTCTGGTTGAACAGAAGAAATAGGTCCTGGCAGCTGAGGTTAGCTCTTCTCCGAAGAAAGCAATGATCTCCCTCAATGCTTGTGAATAACACAACACAGTTGTAACATAATCAGGAACTATAAAGAGTATATATATACAAAGTGAATTTTATATAATCCGTCCGGTTAATGACATTTCCTCTGTTGTTTTCTTGCTGAATGTTTTTTTCTTGCTCTTTTTTTCTGAATGGAGTTAATGCTGAGGATGGAAGGGAGTCGTTTGTTTGTATATTGTAAAATATTCAATTTCGTTTATGGAGTATATGTTGCATAATGAGACGTGTGCATGAGAAAAACAATATGTTAAACAGTAAAAGAAATTTTAATATATACTGATTTGAATTTTTTTTCTTACTTTCATTTTTGTGTTACTGGCCACAAAACTTTGATCACATTTAAGGGGCAAATAAAGTTCAGAGAATATAGAGGATTGATGCTGTATTACACATTATAAACTACTTAGTTTGGGTTAGGCATGAAAAACTTTATGGCTGAGATTAGTAGAACATCATGGCAAAGATAAATTGTAATAATGGATCACACCAAGTGCTGAGTCCTGCACCCCAATTAACTACATAAAATGACAGACACACAAATCACACATCCTGAAGAGATGTATTATTTTTCATGCCATGTAAGAGGGTATGAAAAATAAAGCTTTAATATCAGCATCAATACAAAGTTTTTCTGCTGCATAAAATCAGACTTGATTATTTTCTAATATTTCCAGCTACCATTTCAAAGTGCCAAATAAACAATATATTTGTGTGTGTGTTAGTTTTAACTACATTTTATGTCATTTTATTTGTTAAACAGTCAAATCTGAGCACCTGCCTCATTATGTGTCTGATAAAAAGAGCTGGTTTTCTTGTCAGATTCTGCTTTAAACAGCAGGGGAAGATTGCTTCCACAAGTGACACACTGCAAAAGATTCACAAATTTGATAAGGTTTAATTGATTGAAGTTAAGCAGAAATTTGCCTCAAACCTCCACTGTAGAGCCGAACAACCTGTGGCTAATATCTGTAGGGTTGCAGCATGTGCGGTGCAGTCCAGTGCTGATGTCTCTGGTTTGTTTCTGCTTTTTTCTTCAGGGTAGTCTAGACCAGCTGGATGAGGTGGCGGCGCTGATAGCAGCCACCGTGCACGATGTGGACCATCCAGGCAGAACCAACTCCTTCTTGTGTAACGCAGGTAGTGAACTGGCCGTCCTCTACAACGACACCGCCGTGCTGGAAAGCCACCATGCAGCCCTCGCCTTCCAGCTAACCATGCGTGACAGCAAGAGTAACATCTTTAAGAACATTGACAGGTCAGTTATAACCATGTGCAGAAGTTTTGGGGCTTTCTCTGCAGTAGTTTCCAACCTTGTTTCCAAGAGAGGGGCTGCTGTTTAAACTCTAATGTACAAATTGAATGCAAAGAACAAGGATGAAAACCAATATTAAATGGTCCTGATCTGTAGTCCCCGAGGGAGCCCTGCATTATATGCAGACACAATTCTGAAGTAAAAATCAGTGAAAGGACAGAGATGTACTTGAGTTTTCACCGTGGCTTTTGTTTGTTTGCTGCATCCACAAATGTGAGTCAAAACTATCATTTCCAAAGAACAAAAGAAAAAGAACAAGGCAACAAGATCCACACTCCTGTATTTTGCTGACCCGACCTTATGCATGATGGAGTGACACACAGTGTAAGACTATTCATGGTCTGACAAATCAAATTATATATGCTCTAGGCGAAAGAGGAGAGATACCATCCAGCCAGTTATCAGCATACAAATGTTTGGTTTTAGAGCCAAATGCATAAAACTGTCTGTACAGGCAGAAATGTGTACTCATATGTATCATCTTCTGCAGATTTAAGAAGTATGCGCAGTTGTAGTAGAAAGCTCAATCAGTGAAGTTTTTTCTCCCATGTACAAGTCAGATTTCTCAATAGTTGTAGACAGTCCCACTTATTTTCCATTCACATATAAGACTTAATAGACATGATAATAATGCAACAGCAAGGAAAAAGTGAAGCTCTCATCAGTGAGGTAGAGAATTACATTTTTGTCAGGGTAGGTCTCAGGTAGTACTAAATGGAACAGTAACAAAAGATACAGAGGGGCTACAGGCTGACAACATTTGGTTTATCTACTGTTTAATGCCTAATATGAACATAATGCTGTTTCATTTAGAGATGAGTAGGAGGGAAATAGAGATGTATGGATCATGGTATGTTGGGATTTCTTTCCTTTGTTTTTGTTTTTTTGTTTGTTTTTTAACTGTCTTCAGAAGCCAAAAGCAGCACATGAGCCAATCCTGTGCCAGAAAATCAGAAATCTC
>JAOXYM010000020.1:4074902-4088977 GCA_028567055.1 Leptatherina wallacei
TTTGTTTGTTTTTTAACTGTCTTCAGAAGCCAAAAGCAGCACATGAGCCAATCCTGTGCCAGAAAATCAGAAATCTCTCTTAATATTTCTTTTTTTAAAGGTCTTTTACAGCTCTTATACATGAAGGTGCACAACTGCAAATGTATATAGCCCCCATGGTATATTATAAATACTAATGATAACAAAATCAGGGAATAATCTGTATCTTGATGAGGACGTTCAGTAAAATAGTCTGCTTTGTTACTGTTTTATTCACCCCATTTTTATGTTTATGGGTTAATAACAGAAAAGATTATGTGTGTATCTGATCTGAAGAAAACATGAGATGTGCACATTCTCACCGCATATTGTTACTCATTGCTGACAGGAATCAGTTCAGGACGCTCCGACAGGCCATCATCGACATGGTGCTGGCTACAGAGATGACCCGACACTTTGAGCATGTCAGCAAGTTCGTGAACAGCATCAACAAGCCGATGGCGGCCATAGAAGAAACCAGCATAAGTGTAAGTAACAGCCTGCTTACTTTGTGTTGTTTTAAACATTTTTTTAAAGTTTTTTTAAATTTAGTTATGTTGTTTCCAGTGGATTGTTTTTTGAAAAAAAGCAATTTAAACAATCTATGTATTGTATTATTTTAATAATACAATATATAGATTGTAAAAGATTGTAGACTCACATGAAAATGTGAGATTTCATTCTCATTTGTTTTGCATCTTCAGCTGATCTGTCCTTACAGTGACCCTGAAGTGCAAATCACAACAACAAAGAAGAAACCTCAACATTTCCCCTAAACATTAATCTTTACTAAAAAGGAACAACAGTTCTTGATTGTGACTGGACAGAACCAAAATCCTTTGCAACAGGCTAGTGTCACTTCCTGTTTCCGGTGTGTACCGCTCTCATCAGTCCGCCTTAACTAAGAATACCTGCAGCTTTTCTTGAGTTTTTTTTTATTACCTTCCACTTCAGTGAAGCTGGTTCTTCGATTCAGTGGTTTAGTCAGAATGTCAGAAAAAGATAGACGGCTCAAACTTGGACTAGACGATCCCACAAAGAGTATAAACTCTTTAAAAGAGTTTTTTGATTTGTAGAATCTTTATTGTCTTTGTAAAAGCGCAGTTTCCATGTTTGATCTGTCTAAATGATGTCGATTTTGAACTGGGACTGTTCTAAAATGCTTCTATGTACATAGAAAGTGAAATTGCCCTTTTTAGACATTTTCACAAATATTATCAAGGTTTTATTAATCAAGTGTTTAAAAAAGGAGTTTTTCCTTTTCTGTTGTGTAAACTAGTTAACTAGTCCAAGTCTTGTGGTTTTCCCAAACTAGTCTAGGTCCTAAAAGCCAATGTTGCATCATGTTATGTTGTGAGCGGCGACTGTAATAGTGAAACAGGAAATGGCAAAGGTAATAGTCTATTGCAAAGGATTTAGTCTCTGTCAAGTCACAAGCAAGAACTGCAGTTCTTACATCTTCCAGAAAAATGTAAAGGGAAATGTGAAATGTTTTGTATATTAAGCACACAACTATAAGTTGCACTTTTATTTGGACATAACGCAATTAGTATTTTTTCCATTTCTTAAAGTTGGGGCTTAATTCGTTATTTTCAAGAACCTCTTAACGAAATAACCAGAGATTTATAGAGACATAAAATATGAGCACAGATGCTTATTTCTCTTCTCATGTTTCCGACAGAGCATGAACAGCGACTGTGATGGTCAGGCCAACATCAGAAACTCTCCAGAGAACCGTCTGCTGATTAAGAGGATGCTGATCAAGTGTGCAGATGTGGCAAACCCCTGCAGGCCACTGGAGCTCTGCATCGAGTGGGCTGGACGGATCTCTGAGGAATACTTTGCACAGGTGCGGGAAAGCTGGATTTAATGGTGCATTACAGTTTAAAAACCTCCAGCAGTACTGAGTTTGTGGGTAGCCTGCATGTTTTAATGGTTTATCTGTGCATAATTAATTTAGTGTATGTCCTCATACCTTTCAGACAGCTTGTTTATCAAAAGTGATCATTTACCTCATTGATTTTTCCATTGTTCACTTTGGGTATTTACCTGCAGACGGATGAGGAGAAGCGACAAGGGCTGCCAGTGGTGATGCCAGTGTTTGACAGGAACACCTGCAGTGTGCCCAAATCTCAGATCTCCTTCATAGACTACTTCATCACTGATATGTTTGACGCCTGGGATGGTAAGAACTCTATTTTCTGCTATTTTTGCTCAGTACGTTTGCAGGCTGGCGTGTTCCTAATATATCAATGGAAATTAGATCTGATTGTGCTGGTAAAAGGTCATGTTCATAGATTCAGATAAATCCCCCAGCTTTCAAAGAGTCTGAAGTAACCATTTTTCCATAGACAGTAATTTGTGTGGTTCATCTACCTCACATGCTTCTGCTCTGGTCGTTTCCCTGAAGGCTATCTGATGTCTTTTCTAAAATCTACTTGGAAAGATTTTTTGTCCATCTTTTGCGTAACTGTTTCATTCACAAGCCTGCTCTTTTAGACCAAATAGTTTTGCTCTATGGTCAGCAAATTTGCTCTGAAATAAGCTTGAAGGCTGATACCCATCAACACACTTACTCGTGGTCCTCCCAAGTTGATGAAGTTTGCTCAGAATAGCTTAAATAGCCAATATAGTGCAGCTAAATCGAATGATTGACGATGTTGATCAGTGAGGAGACAGTTCTCTCTGAAAATGCCAGAGTATTGTGTCACAACTGTAATGGCTAATGATATGATAGTTGTCAGGACACTTAACTCTGAATCATTCATCAACCACAGGAAATTTCTCCTCCCTGAGCTTTCACAACAAGAAACAGAGAAGGAATTTCAGTGGAGGAATGCTATTCACCCCTGTTATAAGTTATGTTTTAGCAGCATGTGGTATTTTGTTTTTTTTGCAACTACCATTGCTAATCATCAGCAAACCAAATCTCAATTGGAATTGTTAGTATAAAACACTGGTTGACCATGAATGTGCAGCTTTAAATCTGGTGAGTTGGGGTCTTTATCAAACTGCATTTATTTCACGACACTAGCAAGAGTAGTTGGATGTTCTCATTAAAATGACGATATAAACCACAAGTGAATAAAGGAAAACTATAAAAAAGAAAAAAGAAATAAAAACACATTCAAACATAAGGGATCAATAAGGTTTAGGATTTCAAGCTCAGCTTAAATCAAATGCAAAATAAGATGTGGGTAAGTGACTCGAGGCTTTTTAAAGTAACAGCACTGCTTATATGATACTGTAAGCTGCTCCAGAGATTAGGGGCAGCCACTGCGTAGGTGTGATCTTCTCTATTTCTATATGTGGTTCTTGGAATCCCCAAAAGCACCTGACCGGACAACCCAAGTGATCTAGAAGTGAGAGTTCTGCTGGGAAGGCTGTAAATTCTTTAAAGACGGGGGCATAAGTTATAAGACATATTATGAGAAAAATCTAATATTGGTGCTATGGCTGAGGATTTTTGCTTTGAATCTGCAGAGCACCACCTACAGTCTTAAAAGGACAAGGTCAGATATCCAGTATGGTCTGCTTTGAACATTGGAGGAACAAGCCCTGACATGCAGCCTGGAGTTGGGCTTTACAATTATTTTGGACAAACTGCGAGAAATCAATTTGATGCAAGTGTAGATATGAAGACAAGTCAGCCTGGGGTTAGTAGCTGCTTGTGTTGGTGGATTCCAGCCCCTACACTTACGTTTACATTTAGTCATTTTCAAGAGATACATTTATTTAAAGCAACTTACAGGTGAGGAAGGCACATTCAAGCTTCAGTAAGAAATCCAGGTCTATACATGAAGTCCTATATCAATTTAAATTTGTGTTAATGAGAATGCCAAGTAGAAGATGAGTAATGGAGTAATATGTCCTTTCTGATTGATCCACAATCAATCAAAAACTCACTATTTTGTGGACCACCTATACTAATCTTTAGCAGTCTAAAACTCCCCCCAGATAGTTTAGACAGAAGGGCCCCACACTCACAGCACCTTTTAACTCAGTGTTATTTAATTCCTGGATGTCTGATGGGTCATGATTTTTGTTGTTTAAAGCCATACGCATTTAGCAAGTAAGCCAAGATAATGACAAATTGCTGATGGAAAAATTTAGACTACACTAAATACACAAATGGCGTGTAGATACTGATGTTTTGTTCGTGTTTACTGATTTCTTATTTTAGGATGAACAAATCCAACCACATCATAAATATTTAGATTATACTCTTGATGACTATTGTAATATTTTCTAACTTGCATTCATTGAGCCTGAAGCACAGAGTCTCCCTGTGGGGGCCTGTCTCACTCTTTGTATTCAACTCATTTATTAAGGCCATGAGATGTACCTCACCCATTACATAAGAACTGGATTTTTGATAATATATTAAGCACCGAAAACTTAAAGGAATTCCATCTAATAAGTGGTATTTAACTTTTGAACAAAATTTTGACAGATCCATTAAACTTCCTTACAGGACAGACATAAAGATGAACCCCTTCATGATGGCACACAGATCTCTGACTCATTGGGGATGGGCATGAGTTTGTTCAACAACTCAAATAGAATGAATGAAATAAAAAGTCCTGGATCTTCAGTCCTGCTGTCCACTACTGCTTTCATTTTCCCTGGCAGATTGCTGGATAGTAAATGACAGAAAAAGGAAGAAGAGGTGGAGTCAAAAGAGAAGAGGATTGTATGGTACTTATATTAGCCCCCCATTCCCACTGAATTCCCCTCTAAGTACAGACTCCCCAAGAGGAAACTTGTTTACTCTCAGCACAGTTCTGATGTCACGGAAAGATTCTAAATGCCAGTGGGACAGAGAGAAAGAGAGGAAGTTGGGAAAATAGTGTCAGGGATGGGGGGTTTTTGATCACTACATTTGGGGTGGGATGGGTGGTGAAGCAGAACTTCACTTATACATAAACACAAAACACAAATACAGCCGCTTTCAATTTACCAGGGTCGCTGTCAGTTCACGGCAGGGGGTCAGCACTGAAGCATGGGTCATTAGCAAGCCGGAAATGAGGATGTAAACAATTCTGAGCAGGTCGCACACTGGGAACGCGCCCTGTGCAGAGCAAAAGCTTTGTTTGTGAGAAAGAAAGGCGGGGAGACCTCTGACCCCCCCATGGCCCATTAATGCAGGAGGGACCCTGCAGAGTGTACACTACTGCCACTGTGCATGAAATAACAAGCAGAGAACGATGGCAGGTGCAGTTTTCATTTTGCTGGAGGTATTTTTATTCCTGGATTTCTGAACAAACTCCTTAAAGCATCTTTTCTTCAGTCTTTCTGGCTATCTATGCAGCCTGCAGGGACATGGGACATGTTACCATGATCTAAGGAGGACTATCAAAAATATGTTAAAATGATTTAATCAATCAATTGAATTAAATACATTAATGGCTCAATAAATAAATATGCCAATGAACAAAGTGATTAATTCATGCAATAATTAATGTTTAAAGTTTGAAAAAAACATATATTCCGGCTAAAGTTTCATCTGCATTCATTTATTTTTGCATTTAATACCTATTATTTACTTTAGCTATATAATTGTCTTTTTTATTGATTCATACATTTATTTTCTTATAGTGTTAATTTCTCCATTATTTTTCTAAAATTATTTTTGTATTTTATTCCAATTATAATTCTCATTAAATAATTTGCATAATTGAGCAAAAAAGTATTCAGAAATATAAAATGAGATAGATTTTGTGTATGAAAGGGAGTTTGAATAAGTCTGATCTGATTTCTACCCATTTACAGTTATATAGATATTATTCTCTTATTGTAATGAGTCATAAATTAATCAGTGTGAGGATTAGCCACTGTGGATAAAGACAAACATTTTGTTTATGATAAAACTGAATCTGCAGGCATGAGAAAAATATTATTGTAGTAGTATTGACTCATCGTGTTTGAGCAGGCCTTTGTTTCGTGTACATAAACAGCGATATGTAAAGGAAAAGGAAGAGTCTGGGTCATAAATCTGTTATTCTGATATCTGCTGGCTGCACAGGAAGCTCAGAAATATTGACTGTTCCCCTCAGAGGCAAAGTCATTAGCAAAAGACTAACTTTATTTTAGATGTTTATTTAATTTGGCTTTGACTTCTAAAGCATCAACTTTTCCCCCCACTTAAATCTTTTCTGGCAAAGGCTTTTAATATTCAATGATTATAAGAAGAAAAAAAAGATTCACATTTTTTATCTTCCATTCATGTTTTCCACTGTTTATCTGCAGCTCAGATCATAGACTTGAATAATGTCCCATTTACTTGCAGCTCTGTTTCCTGTCGTCCCAAGATGTCACGTCCTTATTTTGGCTTTTTTTTTACTTGCTATTAATTGTATCTTAAATAAATCCCCTGTGACTATCTGTTGCACTGTTCATACCTGCCTGCTCAGACATTATCTGATTTCTTCACATTAACTTCTGTAGTGTCTGATCATAAGCATTTAAGTAAATGAGGGTATAACTTGCATTATAATATATGCAAATAACTACATTAGTAGTATATTTGTTGACTAATAAAGATTTATGATTTAACATTACATGAAAGAAGCTTAAATACATGACTACCTGAATCCCATCGAACAGATTAACTTCCACAAAGGTGCTAAATACAACTCCCTGCTACATGCTACACCAAAACATCGCAAATTACATCTTTTTTTTTGCGTTAATTAAGAGACACCGCACAGCAGTGCATACATATTGCATGTGTAAGTGGTTATCAGTAATGTTTAATACATAATATAAAGTCAGTTTCCTGCCTTTCTTCCTAATATGCATTTTATGATTTGAGTGACAATACTAACTTCCCTTAAGTGATGTGCTTTATGTTATTCTTGTATCAGTGCTTTCATGGCAGGCATCTGTGGTGTACATAGGCTCCAAAATGATATTTTTCTAAAAGATTATGGAAACTGGCCCCAACTTTCCAGCCTGGACTGGATTTTCAGAGACAGACTGTTACAATGCACACAGTGGCTACATTTACATGCAAAGCAATATTCTTATACACTTGATTAAGACTTTAGCTTAGTCACATTATGAAGATGTGTTTATTTATCCCACCATTACATCCTACGGGAGTTTTTTGTGACATACATTTCTGCTTTAGAGCGGATACTCTGAACTACAGAGGTCCCATCTCTGCTTATGATGAACAGGATTGGGCTTGGTTTTTGTTTTGATCTGGTTTTCTTAGATTGGTGTTGCTTGTTTCTGTTGCTACAACCGACCCTAAATAGAGACATTTTGTGGCAATACAAGAAACCAAAGGCTAATGCTTTGTTTTTAAGAGGTATATAGCATAATGAAAACTTGAAAGACTTTGGCACAAACTTTGAAATTGCGTAAAGGAGATGTAATGTTCATGTGTTAATAGGACTGTGTGTGTGATGTTAATGAGAATATGAATGGAATATCCCATCTGTAACTCATGTACACTTGATCAGAGTATTATATTGTATAGATTAAGGTCATTAGTCAGACTGTCGCTATGCATGTAGTCAGCGGATTGTGATTATTGTTTTAAGAAACATAAAAAATGATGTGAATTTACCATTTAAAGCATTTTATTTTAGCTAACTCATCTGTTCTGTGTATTTGCAGCCTTTGCCAGCCTGCCTGGTCTGATGGAGCACCTGTCAGAGAATTACAAGTACTGGAAAAACTTGGACGAGATGAAGTGTAAGAGTCTGCGCCCTCCTCCTCCGTCTTGACCTTCTCCTCTTCTCATCCAACTCTCTGAGTAGAGTTAAACCACAGACGCAGCCCTGCAGTGGAACAATTAGTCTTTTCAGCTGTGATTTGACGGAGCTCTGAGGCCCCCCACCCCCCAGGCCATCCTTGGATACGGCTTCTAAATTGGGCAATTTGGGACTCTTTAAGGGCAGACATCATTGACTGAAGAACACTGAGAAGTTGTTTCCTGTGTATGTTTGTATCTTTTCTTGTGCGCTTTTAGCTGGACATGGTGTTCTACCAGTGGAGAAAAGGTATTTGAGGGCCCTGTTGACTGTCCACTGCCACTTTTTGGCCCTCTGAAGTATTCTTATGTGGACCTCATGGCTCACCTGACAATCTGTACCATACAGTGTATCACACCAGAAACTTGCACTTTAGCTAATCAAGACTTTTTTTTTTTTGCTATTTTTGCTTTTCACACTTAATAATCTTCTTTTAAACATTTTATTTTGTCTGTTTTTCCAAAAGAAATTTTAAAATTAAGGAATGACAAAAGCCAGAGGCACAGACTAGAAGTAAGTAGAGCCATCTGATCATGCATTCAGTAGACACGAGTTCTCCTTTTAAAGCTTCCTTTTAAAATTGCAAACTTGTGAAGGTGCTCAGCTGGAATTATTCAATCATATTAGCTGTTTGGGACCAATTCTTACAAACCCTGACCCCATCAGCCCTGTGCAGGAAGAGTATGTTGAAAAGATCTCAAGAGCAGACTTCCATAGACATTCAAGTACTAGGGTGTAGTCCCAGCAGACAAGATTTTCTAAATTTCCAGCCCCATTTATCGAGGTTAAAACGAAGGGCTGAATTTTAAGGTCCTGTAGCTGCAGAAAATAAAAAGACTGTGAAATAACTCACCCTGTAAACTACTATTGTAGTTTTTTCTTTGTCACCATCTTTAGTGCACTGCGAAAGCAGCTAGTGTGGATAATGAAGATCTTGTCAAACCTGTTTGTCAGAACAAGTAGAGTTGCACTGTATCAGAGCTGCTTAGTTTTCAAATGTTTCATAACTCTGTGACACTAACTGTAGACGCACACAGAAAAGAAGAAACAAATTGTGAGTATTTGGACAGTATATGTATCGGTATTTAATGTGGAGCTTCCCTGACTGTGGACAAATTTCTTATTTTGTTTTGACCTCACAGTGGCCTGTAACAATGAATGAAGGAGCACATGGCTTTCTTGTATTTTAGAGGTGAATCTCAAATCCTTTTAACGTGATTCAGCTTGCAATCATTTGGCACATCAAAGGTAATGATATCATGGGATTTGTATAATGTGTCTGCCCCCCCGCTGGCATTAAATAAGTCATGCAGAGTCAGATAAGACTAGGGATGTCCAGTTCTAGTCCTCAAGGACCTGCAGGTTTTAGATGTTTCCCTGATTCAAACAAAATGGACATGCCCAACAGTTTGTCAAGTTTTGCACAAGCCTGTGTGTTAGAGCAGGGAAATATCCAAAACCTGTAGGCTAGAGGCCCTTGTGGCCCGGAAGTCGACATTCATGGGTAAAAATGAAAGAAAAATGGACTTATTGGGAATGTAAAGTAATTACCTTTTTAAGAAATGTGCTTGTTTTTGCTTAACAGAAGCTAAGGATTTAGGCTTCCCAGCATCTCTCAGGTCACTTTTCAGGTGAAACAGTGTTGAAAACGACTGCAACCAGCAGGATGAACTTTGGAAATGAAGATTAATGGTCAAATCTGCAGATACCCATAAAATACTGTTGCTGTAAGATTGTTATATATGACCAGTTTTTGTCTCTATATCAGAGAGTAAAGCAGGAGGAATTGTAGCTCTGTGTGTATTAATTAAGAGGGTGCACATTGCGGTATTAACCAAAGGCACAGAGAGCTCCTAACAGGTGCCTTATTCTTTGGTCATCTTTACAGACAAAATGTTTTTTTTTGGAGCCCATCCTCCTCTCTCTTAAAAAAAAAAAGACAAGAAAAGCCATAAAGTGTTTTAGGTCGTCTGATATGTTGCTCCATGCTCTGTGCGACAGTTTGGAGTTAGTGAGTCGGTGTTGATGGGCCTGACATGTTGTCCTGTGTTTTGTACACCTAAACTTTTAAAGATGTAAACTAAATTGAGCAGTTCAGGTGTGTTTAATTTCAACTCACTTTTAAGTGGTTAAACTGGTCACATCCATGTTCAATGTATTCACAATTATGTAGTCACCTTATTGACGATCAAAGGTCTTAAGAAACGCCTTAATCCTGTCACGTTTCACTATTTGGGTCAGCTTTCGTTGCGATACACTATAAACTACCTAATGTACCTGCTGTTCTTGTAAATACCCAGCCAATGTCTTTATTTTTCTTTGCTTTTTACATATTTTGCTTACAGTATGTACCTTTTGTTTTTGGATGTTAAATGTTGCTGTTGCTTCCCAAAATCTCTAGAAAAAGAAAAAGTTATTTTTTTACCGTGACTTGAAACGCAGCTCCAGCTCTGAATGTTTCATGGCTGCTATCACAGATCATAAGAGGATATTTTTGCTAGTCTCTGACAAACATTTCTATTCATAAAGAGAATTTAAAGATTTCAGATTTACACTTCAGACAAACCATGCCTTTTCTGTGAGCAGTGTCGACTGGAATATTATATCCACTAGATTAGATGACCGCCAGTCTTTTAAAGCCTTGCTTTGAGTCTACTGAGGCAGAACCAGACAGTAGAACTGCTTTTAATGTAACAAGCCTTCATCCATAACACTGATGGCCGTGACTGCGAGAACGTGCCAATTCTGTGTTTTGTATGATTTATAAAAAGAACAATGATTAGAAAGAATATGTAAAAGTACAAAACTTATTTTTATGAAAAGAATTATTATTGGCCATGACCATAACTGTTCTTTTTTTCTAATGATTTTTCTGCTATAAAAAGCTTTATGCTTGTCATCTTAAATCTCCCATGTTTGTTTTGAAAGTTTAATGCATTCTGCTCTCTGCATTATGTCTTATGTTGATGTTTTCTGTCAAACACATAAATGTATTGTGAGACAATAAAAAGCATTATTTAAATATGAAGTTGTTACATAAATGGCAGCAACGCATTCACAACAATACAAAATATACATATGCTCATTTACTTTCTTTGTAAGAGTTAGATGGAAAAATGGGGGGGGGTCCTCTGTATTGTCCTCCTGTACCATGAAGCAGTTTTAAAACAACACTACACAAGTTTCCGACCTTAAAACTCTGTGCTTCTGACTCATTTTGATGGTACACTGGCATTCATTATCCACAATCCTGGAGCCATCATTGCCCTGGGGGCTGAGAAACAGCATCTCACAGCTTTGTGTTTCCAGCCGAGAGCATCATGTTAAAGCTCGGTGTTGCTATATGTTACACATGCCAGCAACTTGATATCAATACATGGGCTATTTTACTTTCCTGACTTAGCAAAGAAATCCAAGAGGAATTGAATCCAAGAAAGAGAATTATCAGAGGAAGTGACAACGCAAGAGATGAGACAAGAGTCAACATCAGACTGACTTTTACAGCCTGGAGAGAGTTTAGAGAAGAGAACGCATTCAAGACAGATACTGAATTAGCCTTCATTCGGGGTTGTCAAAGTGCAAAAATTTGCCAAAGTTGCCACTTTAACATATTCATATGTTTAGCGGTACTATGAAGCTGCTCATCTGACTCTGGAGATGTGCAAATTATGTAAAGCTGGTGGACTTGGCCTCACACGATAAATCACAATCATATTTTCAGCAGGCTAAAAATCAACAAAGCTGCTGCATCCAAAGAGGGAAAGAAAGATGACAGTCTGTAATCTTTTTTTGTCACTGTCTGCAGGAGACAACATGAATGCATAAAATAATAAGTGATCAACATCGCTGCCATGTCATTAGAGCACAAATAGATCCAATCAATTAGCAACTTGTGTCATCATAATAAATGAAATAGTATGGAGTGAAATTAGTTTCAGAATGGTTACAAACGTGTATTTTATCATTTACAAATGAGTAAAACAAATTATGAAAATGCTTAGGAGTGTTTGAATCCAAACAATTTTGAACACCTAAAATAACTTTGCACATGTGCACGTCACAAAATGCACAAAGATTATTATTTTGCACACAGACTTTAACCCTCAACCTCACACCTGGCTTCATTTTCTTGCTAAGCTTCCAAGCTAAGCTAAGCTAATGTGTGATGGCTAATGAAATCATTAGAGCCTGTTGACCTGATTCAGGTATCAATCTAAGATTCCTCCCTGGCAAAGTGCTTACTGGATGCTAAACTGTGGGAAAACACCAAGTCACACCAAGAACATGCTGGAGATTTTGTTTCTCAGTCCCCACTTTCTTAGTTTGGTAACAACTCAATACTCTTAAGGAGTAGAAAGCCCAGGAGAGGGAAGTCTGACTGTTGCCCCTCTGACTCCAACCAGTGCAAGTGGTAAAAATGATGGCATAGATTAGAGCGATCATTGATTTCTCATCTGACTCTTAGTAGAAATGTGTAAAATGAAAACATTGTCTACAAATACATCAGTGCAAATTAGTATTCAACATGCACTCACATTAGAGGGAAAATATCAGCAGGGTTTGTTTTGGCAAATATGTTTTGGAGGGAAGAAAATGAAAAAATTAAAAAACTTTATATCAACATCTCAGTACTCAAAACTCCAAAGGTGGAAGCAAAAGTATTAAAATTTGCCTTTCTTTCACTCAAATACTTGTTTTCAGTCAAAAGGCAACAATAAAATTTTTCAGTAGACGTAAGCAGCATCAGACAAAACTCAAATAATTTGTGGACAACATCCAGCTACAACCTTCCACCTCAACGTTTAAGGCTGTGACATAAGGCTTAAAGATCAGAGTCCACCGTTTTCCTCCAGCTTCTGGAAAAGCACCAGGCTGCGCAGACGAGACTGTCTCTCTCCATTTTTCCACAAAATCAGCAGAGTGTCCGTCGAACATGTGACCAAACCATTCTCCCCAAAACTGATGAACATCTGAAACAAGTACAAAGAGGACAGTTGAAGCACTATGATGGCAGATATTTGTAATCAAGAACATCGCAGACTCGTACCTGAACGGCTCCCGAATGTCCAATCAGATCTCCCGTCAGCTCCAGCGTCCTCATGTTGGAGAGCTCCAAGACCCTTTTAGACTGAGGGGCAGACTGTTTGTTTGTCCGGCCAAACGTCCACATCCCAAAAAACCCTATGAGAAGACCACAAATGTAATGTGTGAAAGTCCTTAACTTATTAAATATAATACAATACAAACAGGGCTGGACTTCTGCATCATACTATTATTTACTTTGTCATTATTTTCTAAACCAGGGAAGGTCGGTGTTGCTATGCATCACTGCATAACTGGTGGCTGTTCTTTTATCTGCCATGGTTTGACTGTGACTGACAATCCTGCCAATTCAATTCCAAAATACCAACCTTGCAACAGAATGAAAAGCATGAACAGCATCTTTACACTTTCACACATCTCCTGAAGGACTCAGCTGATCCGTAGGAAGACACGGTGACCAGCCACCGGACATGTAATGACGTGTAGCAACACAAATGTTCTTTGGTTGAGAAAATAGTGGCGAAAAACTGTTAAAATTCCCCGTCAGTTGCCCTGTTCTGTGTACCTGTTAGCTTAAAGCTACACAATTTTCTCAGCTCCCTAACAATGAACAGCTCAGCATCCATCTTGCATCCTGTCTCTTCTCTGAGTTCTCAGTCTGATGTTGATTTGTCTGATCTCGTGCTCGGTCTCTTTTTCTCTACCTTTTCCTCACTAACCCAGTGGAATATTCCCAGTGTGTTGACATCTAGTTGCTAGCATGTGTTATGGTGCCGTAAAGCGAAATGCTGCTGTAAAATGACGAGGCATCTCAGAAAAAAAAGTTGTGAAGTTTAGTTTCTCAGCCTCGGGATGCTCCTGTGCAATGACGGCTCCAGAAATGTGAATAATAAATGTCACTGTGCAATCAAAACGAGTTAAAGCAACAGAGTTTTTAGGTCAGAAAGCTACATAGTGCTACTTTAACTCCACCATCAGGTCTCCTAATTGAAAAACACACTTTGATGTCTACTACAAGTAAGGCAATAACTGTTACATACTTCATACAAGCCCACAAAAACGATATTTTTTTCTCCAATACTTTGCAGGTTAAAACCAACTGTATAACACCAAAGTTTTGGTAAATAGTTTTCCCATTCTATTCAATGTTTATATCTATAAAATATCAGTCCATATCTCCAAGTTGCCCCTCATATCCAAAATCTTAGAGAAGGTGGTATATTTGCAGTTAAGGTCTTTCCTGGACCAGCA
>JAOXYM010000020.1:4089077-4106191 GCA_028567055.1 Leptatherina wallacei
TTTTAAAACCCGTCTGAAGACCCATTTTTACGACCTGGCCTTCAAACCAGCATGAGACTCTGGTTTTGTTTTTATTTTGTTATTTGCCTGTATTTTATTTATTTCTAGCGGCTTTTTATTGTTTTATTGTTTCTTAAGGGTCTTATTGTTTTATCGTTTTATTGTTCCATTGTTTTTGTTTTTATTTTGCACTTTATTTTATTTCCATAATGTGTTTAGCACTTTGTCTTCAACCAATGTTGTGTTAAAGTGCTCTATAAATAAATAAAGTTGAGTTGAGTTGAGTTATCTTTTTTGTTTTGTTTTGGTTTGTTTTTTTCAATGTTAATGTTTACTTCTGTTTCACTCTGTTCTGGATTCTCTTGTAGGAAAATACAGTATTTGACTATTACAAGCTGCACTTTGCTAACTTTGCCTGTGTTCTGCCTAGTGCTGAGCAGATGGGGGATTTTATGGGGCTAATGAGGGAAAATGAAAATGTAACAGGGCTATAAAAGCAAAGCAATGAGATTAAAGTCACTTAGAAAGTGAAGCAAAAGCGCCAGAGAACTGTAGAGTCAAATGACGCCTCACATTTCAGTGTCTCAGTGTTTACTTGTGTTGAGTATCCTGTTAGAGTAACCAGTAGATTTAAGTATCCAACATTCATGGGAATTACTGCTCACTTACTCGTACCACACACACAATTTTCCTCAGATTATGAGGAATAAGATTCCTTGATTGATTGATGATGGGAAAATGATTTAGTTGTATATGATTTTAAATCTACAGGAGGTAATGAGACAATTAGTGCTTCTTTATTGATCTACATATGTGTGCTAAGTGTGTAAACTACTCTCCATCCTATCAGCTGTGTAACATTTGAAGTTAGACCTGGAATTTTATGTTTGTGTGTATGCATCTTGTTGTATAGTGTGTGTGTGTTTGTTAACCTGCAGAGGCTGGTTCGGCAGGCAAAGGCAGGTCTTGGATCTCCCACATCCTCACACTGCCATCTTCAGAGCATGACATCAGCTCACTGAAACAGATACTAGTTTAGTTTGATGAGAGCAGCAAAATATTCTGAATTTAACTCAAACTAAATAAAATTTCTACTTAAAAAAATTCAGGAGATGTGATTTACAATGAAGAACTAACACATGACCAACAGCTGTGTTTCCACCCAAAAGTTTTATGCACTTCAAATTGTACACATTCAAATCAAATTATAAGAAAATCTGCTAAATAAAATTCAGATTGATGCATCCTTTCAAACACTAATACGATTATGGAGAGTTGGTTTGTGATAAGTGGTGGATGGTTCTAATTTTTCAGCCACAACAGCAGAAGACGCAACATGACGTAAGTACAACAGACTACACATGAAAAAAATCGATATACAAGTTCTGTTAAAAGCACTTTAAAGTCATGTGATCTTCATATGGCTTCATTTATTCTCTGAACCCGTTTCTACTTTCAACTTTGTCACATTCTCCTTTTATAGATTTTTTTCACTCTTCTCCTCCAAGTGTAAAAAGGTTTTTGCAGCACTTTGAGTTTTTTCCATCCAGTTGGTTTAATGCAAATGAAAACAGTTTAACAGAAACAAAACTAGCGTACGATGAGCTCTATTAGGAGCAACTTGTGTGTGATTTATTTTGTGTTTATTTCACAGTGACTTTACAACTTTAGCGTTTCAGAAAATTGACTTGTTTGAAAAATATGGAAAATAAAAGTGGCTGCAAAGCTGAAAGACAACTGCATCTTTAGTTTGAGACAATCACTGTGATATAAGGTGAATCTTAAGCAACTTTAATGGAAATGAAGTCATTTTTGTTGTCAACTTCATTGTTGGCTTTGAAAAAGGCCACCCAGTTTAGTCCAAAACAATCAGTTTGGGAATCTTTGTTTTATTTTGTTAAGACAAAGACCACAAAAAACCAATGAGGAAGTTCATTTTCTAAATATATTATCCATTTTCTTTTCAATTAAACTCTTATTTAAATGTACAAAAAGAATAACAAATTCCAGGAAACGTCAGCAGTGAAAGAGTGAAATATGTCAAATTGACAAAATTAAATAATTTATTTTTCTCTTTTTCCAGTTTATTCATTTAAAAAGTTCTTTAGAAAAAGAAATCGGGATTGATATATCTGTTATGTTGAAACCAGATTTTAAAACCAGTCACTTTCAATAGAAGAACCAATAAAAAGATTTTGTGTCCAAATATGCTATGATAATATTAATTTTGACATCAGGGTCAAGTCTACTTTCAGTTCCCAAAACTTTTCTATTTGCAGCCTTTTATGAAAACAAGTGATATATCCTATTTTCTTTGAGGGTTTCTTTTGTTATTTATTATTTTATATTTTGTAATGCTTCTTCTGCACCCCGCTGTAATGCTTCTAATGTTTTATGTAAAACATCTTGAATTGTCTTGTACATGAAATGTGCTATACAAATAAACTTGCCTTGCCTTGATCAGAGCTTTGGCTTTTTTAAGCACTGAATTTTAGCATCTACCTGAAAAAGAGGACAATGGTGCCCTCATGTGGATGGAAAGAGGACTGCATCAGTATGGACCATCTGTACAGTATTCCTCTAATAAATGCAGTGTTATTGTATCACAGTTATTAAAGGTACCATGGACATTTTTGATAATTATTATAAGCCTTCACAGTAGAAAATCAGCTAGATTAATTTATCTATATTTCCACTATGATGCATTTTCTGCTGTTTTGAAGCACCTTCAGTTTAATCTTGAACTGATTGCATTTCTATGATGATGATGATTTATTGGCATTATTATCAAGAATCTGGTAGGTGATTTGTTGCATTTAAAGGGGAAAATGTCCTAAAACTTGAGGATGATTTGCAGATGAGAAGTGCAGGCTCATTTTTCCAGACCTTCCTCCAGACTTTTCCTTTGGTTCCTGTTTTTGTTCTGAATAACTTTGCATTTCTGGGAAATATTCAGCTAAAAACAGAACTGGCCACAGCTTCTAATCACATCCAACCAATGCCAAGGGGACACAGGAAGAGACTGTTTTGTTAAAAAGGGTCGCAGTACAGTACCCTAAGAGCCAAGTGTGGCCACAGGTTGTAAAATTCATCCCCACAGAAATCTCTTATTATAAGAAATGTGTAGCAAATGAAACATTAATAGATAGTAAAACCAAATCAGGCATACTGCAGTCTTGTTGCAAAGAAACAAGAATTATAAGAAAATGATCCTACCTCTCAGACAGCAGCATGGTGTGTAACACATTAGAGTCATGTGCAGCCTTCCTGTAGGCCACCACTGTTTTGGTCTCTACATCATACACATAAAGGCCACTGCCTACGGCTGCAAGGATGAGCTACGAAACACACAAATATAAAACTTAACAGTCATAATAATATTTTATATGATACAGAGAAGATAGATTATAGAAAAAAAATATTAAAATATTTTACTTTCAACCTCACAGACATGATTACTTTTGCATTCAGAAAAGTTCCTGCCCATGCAAATCAAACGTGTCTGCATGCATTGCAAGATTTAAAGCAGTTTACACATTCGTTAATCATGTAATACACACTTGCAACCATTAAATCTATTTTCTCTCCGTATTCTGAAGCTTCCAACTTTCTCTGTGATGGATTATATTATTACATATAAAAGTAAAACAGGGTTCTTCGCACAGATGTTGACTTGAAGCGAGTTGAATGGTGATTTTGTTAGATGACACCGTGTTTATAAAATCTGAATTTTCATTCGAGCAGACAGTCTGACAGAGTGACTGTAATGATCATTTCTGATGCCATTAGCTGCCTGACAAAAGAAACCAAAAATATGTCAATGACAGCAGCTTTTTCAGAAATTTGTTAGTATAATATAGAATTATGTTTTTTACATAAAGATGCATCCTATCCTGTCTGGAAGTTATTTGTTGGTAACCAGCTTCTTTTTCCTTGTATTAGATGTTAACTGTGGAGATTGTGTGGCACGCCACAGCGTATAGTGACTATACACTTGTCAGTTATTAAGACTCCCAACCTCATTATCAGGGTGCACTAGTCCAGTTAGAAGTCCTTCAACCCTCTTGCTCATGCGTCTGGGACATACGGTTTTAACCTTTGTTTTTTACTTCAACTTGTTTTACTTAATCATGGAAAGTAATGAATTTTGTTGGTGTAGTGGTGATTTCTTGTCCTTCATTGTTGTAAGTTGTAATGTGCATGAATTAAATCATTTTACAGAACCAAGACTCAGAGTGATGACCGCGTTTTAGTTGGATTTTAGATAAGGAATTCCAGGTTTCCGTTCACATTCAGACGGTGAATGGAAATAGTAAACGTGCTACTGGCGAACAAAAGGGGAGAAAGTAGCATTTAGCAGTCCTTTGACCCTCTTGTTCATTCAGCATTCACTGATGCTGAAGTTCATGCCTCTGTGGCTTCTAGCATTGATTATTGTAATGCCCTTCTGTCAGGTTTGCCAAAGAAAAGTTTTGGAGGCCTGCAGATGGTGCAGAATGCTGCAGCTCGTATCTTAACCTGAGTGGGGAAATATGAGTAGATCACTCCTGTGTTGACCTCTCTTTACTGGCTGCCCTGTCAGGTTCAAGCTGATTTCAAGGTGTCGCTGCTCACGTACAAAGTTTTAAATGGCATAGCGCCATCTTACTTTGTTGACTTTGTGCAACCTTATGTTCTTTCTCGTTTTCTTTGCTCCCAGGGAACTGATCTTTTTGTGTTTCCAAGACCAGAAAAAAACTGTTGGTGATCGTGCTTTTTCTTTCCGTGCACCAACGCTATAAAACACTCTTCCTCAAGACATTAGGCAAGCATGCTCGGTGGAGGTATTTAAAGTCTTCATTTTTCCGTACTTTATTGTTTTTAATTACCATGTACAGCATTTTGATTGAAAACGATTCATAAATATACAAGTCGTTATTATTATCTTATTTAATTTTTTTTAGTGTTCATGTATCCAGGACACTTGAACTTTGCTTGAAATGGCAAATGTGATGAAAAAACAGAAGAAGGTTTAGTTGGGGAGATTTATGTTTAACACTGAAGGACCAGATGGGCAAATTTTGTTGTTTTTATTTAATTTCTTCTCTCTTTTTTTCTGAAGTTTTAAATCTCCTATTTTTAATGTGTCTTCTGCACCCTGCTGTAATCCTTTTAATGTCTTATGTAAGGAACTTTCATCTATATTGTACATGAAATGTGCTATACAAATAAACCTGCCTTGCCTTGAGAGCTTTAATTTTACATGATTTTACAGCCCAAAATAAATGAAGAAATAAATACTGAATAAAGATCCAATTGACTACAATACTCATCCAATACCATGTCTGGACAAGGTTAACAAGCAGCTTCTTTTTGCACAGTAGTTTGAAGTAAGGCTGTTTTTGTTTAGTTTTTTCCTATTTTTTTTTGTTTTTCCTATTTTCCATGCTGTTCCAATTTCCTCTGATTTGGGGATATACATCCAACCATCCCATCTTTTTCCTTTCTCACCTTTCCATTAGTGGTTAGGTGCTGAATGGACATTTCGCTGGGTTTGGGAGCACCCATACGAATTTCAGTCTGCATGCTGGTTTGCGACTCCTCCCACAGGATGTGCTCATAGGCCAGATTGTTCCATTCAATCGCATCCCATAAGATCAGCTCGCCTGCATGGGAGCCGCTGGCAAAAAGGCCATCTGAGGAACCAGGAAGAACATTTTCTCAGTGTCGTTCAGCTTCAAAAACATCTCAGAGTTTAAACAAACAGACTGACCGTTGACGTTAATGAGAGCTCGAATCTGCTCGTGGTGGTCAGACAGACAGCGGATCATCGCCACAGACATGGAGGAATCAGTAGACACTGTCAACCTGTAGATCACTGGAAATAGGAGGGAGTAAACTATTATAAGCAATGCAATTTTCATTTTGTTTTGATGGAATTAACATCTTTCTCTCTCTTACTGATCTCTTTGTCCATAGCAGCTGCTAAGCAGTTCTTGGGTAACTCTATCAAAGCACTTATTCCTGCAAAATGCCGTAAAAAAAAAAAAATATTTATATCGAAACAGCAGCATCAGGGGTGAGCGCAGTTGGTGCAACAACAGAATTATTCCCCTTTGTTTTTCCTTACCGGTGTCACTGTGATCCTGTCTGTCACACTGTAGCTGGAAGTCTTTGTTCCACACGCACAACTCTTCTCCACCTGAGACCCACACACACAATCGCTCCAACACCAGCAAACACTAACACACACACAGACACACACTGGATCAGAGCGTGAACCACAGCAGCAGGTTTGGATTTTGACACACACACGCGCTCACTCAACATCAACGAGGATGAGAAATCAAATATAATTAGCCTATGGATGATGCAATTAACCTTCATTTGCACTCAAGAGAAGGAAATTACCAGTTCATATTTCATATTAGAACTGGGATGATGCTCTTTTGAGTCAAACCTTTAAATGAATACATTTCCCATCCTGACAATGCTAACATAGATGCACACATGTAGATGACTTGGCTTCTAGACTGCAACTGTGAAATGCAAGTTTAATAAATTGTGGAACGTTTTCATATTTAATGTCATGAAGTTTACTGGACCATCTTTATTTACATAGCACTTTAAAGAACAGCAACGAGGCTGAACAAAGTACTGTACAGTAAAGATAAACATAAAAAGAAACACTGGTCAGAAATAAAACCAGGATGGTAAAAAATAAAAACCAGAAGCAGTCAGAGAGAGCAAACCTCTGCCGAGCCATTGTAATTTTCTTTTGCCAGCGATTGAGGAAAACATTTTTGAGTTAGAATTTCTAATGACAAAATGATCCCTATCTCCCCATCTTAAAGAATCACTTAAAAAGTTCCTGGATACAGGCGGTGATCCGGATCACCCCCCAAAATTTTATCACTTATTCGTTATTCCATTTCTGAAGTATCCTGAAAATGTTATCAAAATAAATCAGTTATAATGAGAATTGAGTTATGTTGCTAACAGACAGACAAACCAAGGCCGCCGAATATTTGACTTCCACCTTGCTGGAGGAAACAACTAAAACCAGATAAAAGAAATACCAGACAACCAATAATCATTGTCATAACCAGGGAATAACGTGCATTTTTAAAAGCGATATAAAACAGCATTATGAGCATTATAAGCAACCAAATCCTCCGTTGCTTTGGAAACACTGATAACATCTGGGCGGCTGACCTGAGAGAAGTAGAAAGACAAAAAGCAGGAGCGAGGGTATCAAAATATCTTAAAACAAAGAATTTAAGTTCAGTTTACGGTAATTATCGTCATTATTGCTGTTGTTTTTATCGTGTAAGGTTTCATTAGGCTGTAGTAAACCACGTCTGAACTATAAAACACATCACTTCTTAATAAGAGAGAAAACTGATAAACATACAATTTAAATGTGTTTTACGAAATCATTTATAAGAAAAAAAAACTTCTAAATTGCAGACAATGTCTGTAGCTGCTGCATAATCTTAATAAAAACAAAGGTAGTTATCATTTAGTAGTAACAACGGCTTTTTTAAATATCTAAGGTCCAAGAGAGCATGTTGAAAGGGAAGCAGGATGTATCTGAATAATCTGGGAACACTAGATAATGCAACAGCGGTGCAGACATATTGTGGTCTGCAGTATCGGCTCAGAGGGCTCGTTTCTGCTGAAGAGGACTTCTGATCATAGAAGCTACTGTTCAATCTGGCCCGAACATTTTCATGGAGCCGCTTTGCAAGAACTTTTAGTTTAGTTTGAAGATCCTACAAACAGGACTGTGCTAGTTGTGAATGTTTAAAATGTTCCACAAATTCACGCGCATCTGTGAAAGCAAAAACAACCCAAGCTGGAGATTCCCACGTTTTCCTTCACTTGTTCATGTGAGTCACACAGGATTACAGCATCCTTTTCTGCATTCTGGGACTTTTCCAGAATTATCCTTAGATAGAGGCTGATTGGCCAGAATGATGAATCGGAGCAACTTTTCTCTAATCCCTGCAGTTTTCACGTGGTCTGCTGGAAGTTTACCGCTCCGCTGGAAAGCTTCAGGAGTGTCTGCTGTACTATTTTCTCTTCCCTTATGAGCTGAACAACTTTTTACCCTGGAAACCTAGAAATCTTGGCTGTACACACATTTCAAGTTATCATCTTGCTTTTTATGTTTCCAGACTAAAATACATCCAAAGTAGTGGCATGCCCGATACCGATATTGGATCGGATCTGTCCCATCAAGAAGTATAAATTGCACCAAACACTTGCAGATTTCACATTAAAAAAAGTTTAAGCTCAATTTTCCCATTGCAGACAGATGTTGGATCAGCTATGTGTGAATGCTCTAAAGATAGGATTCCTTAGGCCTGCAAAGATGTCCCAGTCTCCAATCAAATTTCTAGACTACATGATATTCAGAAGGAAGTACCAGGGGAGAAGTTTGTAAACAAGGGGCTGCAGCAAATGAGAGTGCAAACAAAGGTAGTTAAAAAGAAAGTTAAATATACAAAGACCATAACAAAGAGTACGGTAAAGACACTATAGTCTGCTCTGGAAATTTGGAGGAATTTGGTCAAATGCCGGCAAGGACATCCATCCATCTTTGAAATATAGAAGCCGTAAAGAGAAATACAAAAAGTTACCTTTACAGACGACTGAAGATCTGAAAGGGTTTGAACCCTGTTGCCTGTATCAGGATCCCACAACTGACAGTTAAGTTAAAGGAAAAAGAAGCCTGAACTGGAAATAACCGTAACGGCAGGAAGGTTTGGTGTGGGCAAGTTTTGCATTGTGAAGTGTTTGAGGATACGCTGAGACTTCGGTCTGAGGAGGCGGTGATGAGAGAGGTGTGTGAAGTGACCTCATTATTACAGGTGAAGGTGGTTATGGCTGTAATCTGCTGGGAGTGGCCCCTCAGCTCCTGCAGCCTCTCGCCAGTCTATAATCAGCCAAAAATAAATAAATGAATAAATCTGAATAAGGCATTAATATGTTTTGAACAATTTCCCCACTGCACAGATATTATAAGCTCATAACAAATTACCTCAATATTCCAAACCAAAACAAGGCCATCGTCCCCCGCTGAGGCACATCTGGAAAACATAAGACAGCATCAGTAACTCAGCTTGCACGGGCCAGTCCCTCACCTTCAGCAGGCTGGGGAGCCAAACTCACTCTATTCATGTGAGGGATCATTTCCCACATGTCCATCTCCACCTGAGAAATCCTACAAAACATCTGTCCTGGAGCTTATCACCTTAACTTGCACTCTGACCCTGAACCATCCACCCTGCCTGTATCTAAAATCAACACACAGGATGAGCGGATGAAACAAAGATAAAATGAGAATGGAGGAACTGTTGAGGATACGTTTTCAGACCTCAGAAGCAATCTGGAGGGAATTTTCTGGCCTTTGCCCTCGACTGTGAACCTGTGTGTGGAGAGGACGAGACCCCCAGGAGGGGGTTATTACAGGAGGAGACCAGGCGTAAAGCAACCCCCACCTCCTGATACACACACACACACGTTTAGGTCTGTTATAAATCCCAATCTGACCACTTATGCAGACCCACTCTACCATGCCATTGTGTGTTACGTTTTCACAAAGCAGTGTAGAGAGGATAGCAGGTGCAGAACCTTTATATACCTGTGCAAGCATGTGTGTACGGGCAGTATTGAAAGGCTTAGGTTATACTGTACTGTGAGCACACAATCACATAGTGGTGATGATTGGGCTCTTGTCATGCTCTGTAAGTTTGCTGTAGGTGAGGATCTCCTGTCAATCACAGAGGGATAGAGGCCAGCCAAGGGTAGAGAGGTTAGAAAGAAAGTGAGGGAGTGGGGGGGGGGTGTTGTGGTCTTCTTACCTGAAGTCATCAATCTGCACCAGAAATCGAACAATGTCAAAATGTCCTTTCAGCACCTGCAGCTCAGTGAAGCAGTTTTTGGGTTGTTCCTCTCCGATGCACAACACCAGGCTTTTCTGCACACACAAAAGAGAGAGTGGTGAGACAAACAGGCTGCAGAGCTTGGAGCAGGGATAGAAAGTGGTGGGAAGTAACTCTGCTTATTTACTCAACAGCTTTCTATTGCAGAGGGAAACAATGTGCTTTTAACTGTACAATACTGACGTGAAAGCGACACTTTTCAGATCTTTATTTTACATTTTAACATTTATTGCATTTCAAAAGATTAAACCTGCAGTTCCCCAACTTTCAACTCCCAATATATCATTTCAATATGACATTAAAACCTATTAAATTCTAATATTGCTTAAACCTTGAACATTTAATCAATTAAAGCACAGATTATAGAAAGGGCCATGAAAAGCTTATAACTGGCTGATTGGAGTGGGTTTGTCAGTGTCTGCTACCAGGTAAACAGTTCTGATCTAACTTTATTCCATGTGATGAAATAAAACAATAAATAACTAAATAAAATATTACTACTGACCCCAAATTATAATTTATACAACACTGCTGTTTTTGTATGTGCTGTTTCTGTTTGCTTAATTAGACCTATTCTGAGCTCGGTCTACCGTACACTTAAAGGTTTTTGTAGATGTAAAAGAATTTATAAACAGTGCTGAAAATAATCTGCAAATTTCAAAATCACAAACGTTATACTCACAAATTAATCTGTAGTGACATTTTTTAACTTTTGATATATTACGAATGCAATTAGCTGATAATAAAGTCACTTAATATTTTCACATAAATATTGTACCAACACGTCTATTATTGCATATTAAGTACTTTTTCAACCACTTGTGTTGTCAGCCTATTTAAATATAATGTCTGCTCTACAAATACATGGTTAGTGGATGCTAAGCTGCTCAATAGTTTCTTTACTGGTCTTGCTGCTGATCCTAATAAATGTGTAGCCACATCATTAAAACAACCAGCCAGGTTCACATTAAGTAGCAAAATAAATCTAAAACCATCTGAAATCTGAACACAATCAATCAGATACAGTGACTGTTTTAAAATGAATAAATTAGGCTGCATAGTGTTGTGGGTTGCATTATAAGTTACATTTCTGGTGGTTGCAACTCAGTAGTAGAGATATTTATTCATTAAAAGACAGAGTGTTACTTGCACACATAATATTAAAAACAAACATGCAGTTTGTAACATGTCAAGTCAAGAAGAGAAAAAGGAAAAACATCAACTCATCAGCTTACAATATTTGTTTTAAAACTGCATACTTTCAAAGTTAAGAAGAAAATAGACTGCGAGACTTAATTAGACACCGGAAATATACATTTCAGGACTGCTAAGCATTCAGCTCCTTGTAAATTTGTGCTAAAAGGATTATCAGAGGGAAATAATGGAGATGGTCAATCTGTTTGTTTTATGAGGAAGAATATTAAAACAAGACTGAACGAGCTAAAAAGGAGATGATGGGAAAGACAACGGGCACATGGCTAAAACAATCTTACAGATCTGCTACAGTAGATCACATATTAAGGATATTAGGCGAGAACATATTAGTTTATTTATATAAAATAGAAATATCCCACATAGAGCTTTAGAAATAAGCTACACGTTGACAGGAGCAGCTAGCTTACCTCCACTGATCCCTGCGACTCTCGACCACCAAGAATCCACCGAAACATGGCTTCTTCTCTTTAGTGATTGGATTTAGCTAAAGAAAGACAATAAAAATAGTTTCGTTGTACATTTCTAACGAAAAGTGCATCCAGCTAACGTTCCAGCTGCAGTATGACAACTCACCAGTCATCAACAGGAAAACACGCTTCGTTTGATTAAATGTCGTCGTCATGTAAACGATATTTTTACGAATAAAATCCAAGTTTATTGCCCATGTAATCCTACTAAATAAGAAAAAGATCTGCTAATACTGTAGCATTAAATCTACATGATGTAAAAATTAATTCAAGTCACGACCACAACAAACAAGTCATGTGACAATCTACGGAAGCTTTTCGGGGACAAGATTGACTTCGATTTATTTATATTTAGGGAAGTGAATCTGCTTGACATTAACTTTTTACTTGGACCATGCTGTGTTATTTTTTATCTCCCCACCCCCATTGCATATTCAGACCATACCCTTTTTAGAAACAGACAGAGTAGCAACTTTGTTTTTCATTTAATGTTGTTTGTTTTGTTGTTCACATATTATTCCATGTAAAATTGTTTCCATAATTCACCAGTATAAGTCACACTCAGACCATCAATCAATTTTATGGTCTTTATCTTTATCAATTTTATTATTGCTCTCTGTTTTAACAGTTATTTGCATAAGTTGTATTAAGTAAAAACTGAAAAGCATCGCTATAACAATAATTGCATAATGTGACATTACACCTGAAAATACTAATAATTAACAAACAGTGAAAACTTTAGAATTGTTTTGGAAATAGTTCTATCACACCAGAAGATGGTGGGAAAAATGATAATAGTGTCCCAGGATGAAAAAGAAATACATTTGACAACAATTATATGGCCCAACAAAGTACAAATATGGCATAAAACTTTTGTGGAGCTGTTTGTTTTAGGAAACCAAATGAAAACAAAGCAAAAATTGTAAGAAAGAAAAATTTATTCATGATCCTTTTTCAAGAAAGTTAATTGATTTTGCAAAACTTAGAACATCAGGCAGGGAAATAGAAATCTAATGAGCTTTGACAGACTGTGTCCTTCCACATAGAAGCCTCGGGAACCCAGTTAAAGGATATGAGTTTTATCACTAAGCTAAACTAATTGGAGAAATAAAATAAAAAATTCAATGCATCTTTTTTTAAATTTTTCCAAACCAAAAATTGTTCATTGTGAGTGAAGTCAAGCTTATTGAGCTCAATACACTGTCGGTTGATTACAATACTTCAAAGAAAGAAGAAGATTTAAGAGAATATAAGCAAAATCATTAAAAAATATCAAAAGTAGTCTATGAACTTCCCTCCAAAAGAGTTTTAGTTATACATCTTAAGCATAAATTTAAGGTGAGTACAAAACTATCCTCACTTTAGCAGAGGGACATGAAAAATAAGACTTGACATCATTGTGCACGGTAAAGCTGAAACATCCATGGAGGAAAAAACCCATTTTGGAGTAGTGAGTTGATTTTATGTAAAAAATAGGGTTTAACTGATTGTCATTCACCTTATTACAACTAGATGGCAGTGTGTCACAATCCCACCAGATCATGGGAAGGGTCCAATTCACCATTAGATGAGAAAATGATTTTATTTTTATTTTTTTGCCATCTGTTTCCAATTGTATTTTTAAAAATTATGGGAATATCTTTATGATATTTTTCATGTTTTCTTTGATTTTCCTGTTCTATTCTGACACTATTTGTAACTTTCCTTGCTTTCCCAAATTGCTTGTCTTTCACCTCTTCTGCATTAATGTTGACCTGTTCATGCAAACATTCTTCAGTCTACAATAATCCCCTCTGGGTATATCTCCTGTTAACACACACTTGTATATTCACAAAAAGTCACACATCACCCTGGCTGTGTCTGCTCCTGCTCCACCAATTGAGACGACATGCAGTGTAGGGCCTGTGACCTTCATGGTGGCTCAGATCTGCGGCTGGCACTGATTTCTGATTTAGTGTCGATCCGCTGCGCTTGTCAGGGGCTGCGAGGTGCTTTCCATGCGGTAATAGAAAAGCTCAAGGGCAGCTCGGGAAAGGAGGAGGGTTAGCGAGAGGGATTGGTTGAGGTTGAGTGAATGGGTTTTAGATGTGGGAATGGGCCAGCCTCTGTTTGTTTTACTACAGTAACTGTCAGATATCTGAGTGGAAGGATCATATATGTAAAGTCCACTGTGTGCTACATTATTGCAGAAGATTTGAGGGAATGTGATCAAAGTACATATACAACAAGCATACAAGTCTTGAGGCATGCTTAGTCCACTTTCAAGCTTTAGTAGTACAAAGCAGCTATTACAGGTAAGTGCTAATGTTAGCATGATGAGATGCTTTCATTGTTATCTTTGCACACAAAAAAGATAGGCTACTTATGTTATTAGTTTTGCTAAGTGTTGGACAAAATGACCACCAAATTTGCACTACATCCATTGAGGAAAGAATGTCATCCTTTTTGTTAATGGAAAAACCTGCATGCATTACTTTCGATAACCATCCAACCAAAGACTGGACAATAGGTTTTTAATTGAGTACAGTTTTATCTGGCTAAGGTTTGTGCTGGTTTGTATCTACAGCCCTGACTATTTCAGAAGCCTGACTACATTCCTTTATACAAACATTTAAAGGTGACTTGTGAAGAATTTACTGACATCTAGTGGCAAAACTACCAGACTGCGACTAACAGATGCATTTTTATTGTTATTCTCAAGTTTTGTAACGTGAAACATTTGACCACTCAAAGTGTTATCAGTGCATTTTTTTGGACCGACTGCTTTTTCCAGTTTAGGGTCACAGGAGGAGACCTGGCATCTATCCCAGCTGCCACTTGATGAGAGGCAGGCCACAGCCTGCATGGGTCACCAGTCCATCACAGGCCAAGAGGACATTTGTGCCAGATTTGAGGGGATTCTCTCAAGGCATTACAAAGGGCTTATCTCTGCAGGGCCCTGGGTGAGAACGATCACAACAAAGCTTGTAATGACATGGATTTCTTTTTTCTTTTTTTTATATTGAAAAAACATATACACGGACATTTGTCATTTCCAATCCTATAGTTTCCAAATTCCCTTAACCACAATTTGTCTTATTTTATCCTCAAGATGGACTTAAAATCTAATAATAGAAAATAAAAGGTGCATGTCTGAGCTGATGCTGAAGATGCTCGATGCATCACTTGCACTAAGTATGGAATTTCAAAATATTTTCATGTAGCACAACTTTGGGAAAAGTTCAATTTTAGCAAAATGAAAAGACTTTAGAGTGTTTTTACTGCTTTCAACCATCAAAAAGTAGTCAGATTTGACCTATATTTGAGGGTCTGTACACAGAGGCAGAATATATGGTTAAATGTAATGATACAAGAAATGTATGGTCACTGGATGGTGGGACAGTAGCCTTCAGGAGATGTGGATTTGTTGCTGTAGATTGAAGGAGAGGAAGCCATGTTTACTGAGACACCTTTAACAAAAATATATATTAAATACATCATACAACCAATAACCGTAAAGAAATGTCACTAAAATCTGAAAATGTTGCCCTCCTCCAGAAAACATTAGAGAATTAATAAAGGCTTTAAATACGAGGATGTTGCATGAAGACCATGAATGGGTTTACAAGTAATTCACATCTATTCATGTCTAAATAGTTCAAGCGTAAGTGGAATTTTTTATTTGCTGATAGAGCTGGATGAAAAGTCAAAGAATGACTTAAGTAATTCATCTTAAAACATCTTGAAACATAACGCCTGGATGAAAACGTATGACTACAAAGAGTGCAGAGAATGCAATAAAATCTGAAGAGTACAAGAAATAAGGTAGGAAGCGAGAACAGAAAGTAGGATAGGGATGAGCTTTAGGGGAAAAAATAAGTGGGTTTCAAAGCGTAGCCTTGGTCCGTTGTAGACAAGGTGTCAAACATGACCAATGGCAGGAATCAACTAAAAGGTGAAGTCATGATGCGATGGCCATTGCCGCACTCACAGCATTAAAGACCAACCAAGAGTCAGAGCAAGGGAGAAAAAAGTCTGCCTGCTCCCTCTTCCTACACTTTGGTGTCGGATCTCATTCCCCATATCTCCAGGCTGGAAGGAAAACAAATGGTTATGATGATGGAAGAGGAATTAAGCTGTAATTTAACAATGGACCAACAACAGCATTCAATAACAGGCTCCCTCCCATGCTGCTTGGAGGGGTCTTGTAGCAGAGAGAGTCTCATTCCTGACCAACACAATTCACTGTCCCTCTTCATCAGGGTTTCACTGTGTTCTGCTTTACCTGCTGAGGCCTCGGCCTCCACTCAGACCTCAACTCACAGGGAAGCACCTTTAGAAGTTCACAGCTCTTTATATTTGAAACCTATTCTGATACTGAAATGGTTGCTTGCCAATGACTTCCACGAATGTTTGTAAATATGAGGTAGTGCCAGCAACATTTTTATCATTTTATTATTATAAAGATGTGGAAAATGATTTTCACCCAGGACACTGGGGTTGGTGTTACATTTTTCCGCCCTCGTTTCAGTTTATTTGAGCTGTTTATCTATATTTAGGCAACTAGAATGCTTAAGTACGTATTAAAAGGCAGCATATTTATCCTCCGTTAGTAGGTTTATAAGGATTACAAGTCTAACAATGGCAAATGACAACACCATCTTGATGAGAAAGTGTAAGATTTAACAGCCCTCAAAACTTATTGAAGTGTTTCCGTGTTTGTTTGTTTTTAATTTGTTTTGTTTTTAATTCAACTGATATATTTTTATTTATTTATGATTAAACATGTCTGCAAGCAACAGTGTACTTAATTCTGGTATTCTCAATAGAGCAGAGTAAGTTATATAAGGCTTGCAAAAGTAATACTTCCTGGAGATGATTTTGTTTTTTGCATGAGGTTTGTTGACGGTCTTGTCCTATTTTAGCCATTACATAACTTGTATTTGGGGATTGTCTGCATTTGATCCTTTTTACAGTAAATAGGAATGAAGTCCTCACAGGCAAAGGGCACTGAAAGAATTACTGGTACCAGTCTTCTGTACATGTTGGCTATTAAGAGATACTATTTAGTACACCACCAATAACAGACCTAAACTTGTCATCCTTTCCAAAGTTTTGCCATATGACACTTAACCCTTACATCCGTTTAATGTAAATATATGCTGCTGTCCTTGTCTTCTGTTAAGTAATTGGATTTTACTGTTTTTAAGTCCATCTACCTGCCTAAGGACCAAAGATATTAGACATAGGCTATAATCTTGTATATTTACGGGAAAATGTGTATTAATATGTCTGGTCTCTAAATAAATTAATGAATATTTTCATAGGAAAGATAAAATCAAATAAACTAAATGAAAAGTAAAATAAGATTCAATTAAAAAAACATCACTGTACATGTCTGTTGAAGTAAAGTGTAGTATTAAAAAGAATCATGCACCAGAAGGTTATATATGTTTATATCTGAGAACTCTTTATTTCTTTAACCTTTGCAGGACAAAAATCTGTTTGCAAGAAAGTGCCTGTG
>JAOXYM010000020.1:4112522-4123860 GCA_028567055.1 Leptatherina wallacei
CACAATCTGAGCCTGATGAATCCTGGTGTTGTCATCTTGGAATATGGCCGTGCCATCAGGGAAGATGGAAAAACTATCTCCTTAGATGTTTTGTCTGGTTGATGCATGCCAATAATTGGATGCTTCAACAGACTAAAATCTTTTCCACAACCATGGACGTGTCTTCCAAAAGGGTTGTTTAAGAAATGAGAAGCTACTCATTGCATCAGTTGGGGTTTAATAACTTGTTGCCAGTCAAAAGATAATCGCCCATGCAGGTTGTTGAGATCCATTCCTACAAATTCAACATGTACTGTAGATTGTTCCATCCATCCATCTATTGGATGTGCCCAAAAAAACCTCGTCTCGAGACGACCAGAACACGTCTTAATATGATAGCTGAACCCCCTCACTGAAGATTGTTTATGCACTAAGTCCCAGGTGAACATCCTTTAAATGGCTCTTACAGGTGACAATATTTCACATCTTAGATTTCATATGAACATTTAACATGTTATATTACACATCAACAACAAATATTTGTTTAATTAATACAAAACCTTGTTACGACTTTTACTTCCTCTATATAGTCAAGTTTGATCGTCTTAATTAAACCATTATAGTGTCAATTCATGACCAGTCATCCTAAGATGCTTTAAGAGGATCAATACTAAAAATGAGATACTTCAGTTTTGATGCAACAGCTTTTTTACTTTCATTTTACATCTTTTTCCCTCCTTTGTTCCTTAAAAGCTTTTCTATTGGCTTCACCAGCTGTTTGACATAAACACAAGTACTTGATCAGGTTTAGGCAACTTAACTCCCTGGTTAAAACATATGATAGCTACATTATTCCACAGCAAAACAAACTAGTTTCTTTTTTAACAAAAAACAAAAAGGTAAACCTAAACCCTGGATCACCAACTCTGGACCCCTTGGCCCAATGTCCTGCAGGTTTTAAACGTTTCCCTGCTGCAACACACCTGACTTAAATGAATGGATCAAGAGGCTGGTGCAGAACCTGACAACAAGCTGTTGGAGAACCATTTCATGTGAATCGGGAGCATGTTGCAGTAGCAAACATCAAAAACCTGCAGGATATTGGACTAAAAGGTCCGGGGTTGGTGACCCCTGGGTAAGGCTGCCATTTAAAACCAGGATACCCCTACTGTAGGTTCCACACTATGTAAAATTGCTACAAAGTGTATTTTAAAAAAGGCACATAAGAAAATTAGTGGAGTTGGATGTGCAGAGTTTGACCTAATTCAACATTGTTCCAGGACCTTCCACTTTTCTTCTTCGCTAGTTACATTTTGGGCTAAAAAAAAAAAAGAAAAACACAGGGTAAATACATGTTTACAGGTTGGCATCAAGTGATGCGAAAGCCATCCTTCACCAGACAAGAGACAAAGTAAAACAATATCTTGCATTTCTGCTGTTTCCTTGAAGCACTACAAGTCTTCTGGAGCTTGGAGGTTGTTTTGGTGATGCATCTCTCACAAGTCTGTGCTGAAATGTTCATGAGATATTACATCATATAGGACTTTTTTTATGTTGGTTGGAACTTTCCTTTAGTGATCAGTGGTGTTGTATTAGTAGAAGAGTTTACTAATACAACAGTAGAGGAAGAAAAAAATGCTTTTTTCAAAAACTAAAACACTTTCCTTCCACATCTGACTCAACTGTGGAAGTTTCAAATCAGCTATACATCTTTGACACAGGACATAATAAACCTAACATCACTTTTTCTTGGGGCCTGACAAGCATAGATAATTATAGTTGGACATTCTGTGCTATGGCATGCGCACTGCCTCTCATTTCAAAATGAATGAATACCAGATAAGATCTTTGTCCTTAGGTTACCTTAGTTCTGACCAAAACCCTCTTTCCAGCCTAACAATGAAGAACAAACAAGCTGATTCAGATGCTCAGTCAGACTCTTCCATTTAAAAAGTCTGCTGTAATCGGCTCTCTGTGCCTCATGGCAGGATTTTTCAGTAACTTAAATGAAACATATTAATTCTGTTATTCAGGGACTGTTTCTTCTGCACGATGACTACCACGATGACCTCTTATGGAGAAATGTGCTTACACCGTTTCTATTATATCGATAAGGTTGTTTTGATTAAATAGGAACAACAAGAATTCCCACAACAAGAAAACTGCTTATAAAAACTTTCAATGATCAGAACATTTCTTTTCTCTTTCTTTTTAATTTATCTAAACTCAGGAGTCTACATATTTTCTGGAGCTTGAGCCACTGAGCTCATTTGAAAGTTTGAATTAAACAAAAGAGGATATGCAGTGATGGTGCAAAAAGGCAGCGCTCACAAAAACATTGATGCAAGCTGTGCCGGTAATGAAAAACTGCTTTTATATTTCATTCCCTTCTTTTACGGCTTCTGTTCATCTAACAGTTTGAGCAAAATGAGCTTTGAATTAATATTTTTCCTCATTAAACCAGAAGAAGACGTGCTGGTTTTGAAATCAGCATCATGAGTAGCACCGTTGTTGTCCTCCTTACTATTACCCTTTGTTTTCACATTATTTGGGTAACTAGTGTCTGAATCGAGGCAGTGTGAAGCTTTTAGATTGAAAAAGGTTTCTCGGTCAATGTGGATTGTATCTAATAGCCCAAAAGTAAAATTATGCATTCATTTGTAGGCCACACAAGAAAGCATAAACCATAGAGAAGCTTTCAAAGTGTTTGCTGCAGCTCATTACAACTGAAGTTACCAGACTGTTTCAGAATCAGACAAAGAAAATAATGAGGCAAAATAATATAAAATGGATGAGTTGGTTAAAAATCCCAGAGTTTAAATGTAAACCTCTTTCCTACCATATACTGTATGTATCCTGATTGTTAATCATTACAAATCTGATGCAGCATACTCAAACATCCTTTAGACCAGGCCTGACAAGAAGAATTCAGCCAGAAACTTTCCTTAAATGCGTAAATTTCCCACCAAAGGATTGTGGAAATAAGTAAAAGTGTTGTAATCCTTCTGTTTTTCCTGTTTTCTCAACATGGTCGTTGATTGACGCAACATAAACATTTGATAAATGGTTAAACCTAACCTATGAAATAATCGTAAGCCGATTAAAATGTTTATTAATCCATTCATCTCAAATTAGTTAATCTGCTTGCATTTTGAGGCCTCTCATATAAGTGCATGCTCGTGTATGAGGGGATAATGAAAAATAATTAAGTAAAACTGTGGTAATGACACAAAATACTTCCTCAACAAACAGCACAATACTGATTATTAAGCCATTTTGATTTTGTATAATCCTTTTAAACAATAACTAACAGATACTGGGATCACACAAGCTGCACAGCCGCTGGTTTTTTCTCTTGTTTTGGGATTTACTGTATATATTAAACAGGTCCTTATTGTATGTTTTCTGATGAAAAATGATCAAATACAGAAGCACACTTTTAGTCCCCTACTAATTTGTCAGTTTGGTGCTCCCAGAGATTGAGTTTGACATTCCTGATCCTGGTTAAATTGCTTATTTGGGTTTCAGCATTAAGTATGGAGGAACTCCTGGAGGACTACTTTGTATTTCACATGAGCTTGATTTTTTTAACTATTTGGAAGAGAGTTTTCCAGTTAAGAAAGAAAGAATTAGAAAATAATATTTCAATCTAAGTTTTTTCTGTATGATTTTCATGTTTATTTATGAACAAGTGTAACAGAGTGTTTCTCTTCTTTAAGAGCTGTATAAGTTAAAAGCTGAGCAGCGGAGTCAGGGGATGTACAATCCAAAAACACCTCTACAAACACAGATCCTGCATTTAACTGAAAATGAAGCATATGGGTCTGATTCTGAATGATTTGTGTTCTGTTGTGAGGTTTTATCTTTGATTTGTTCTCTGTAATCCATATTCTATATGCTTATGTTGCCAAAGCAACAAAGCAGAATGTTATATTGTTTTGGTGGAAGAGAAAATCCAAGAGAACAAACACAAAAGGAAAGTGATCTTTCCTGCAGTATGACACTTTTGTTTACGTTTTTCTTGCTGCTTATTGTCAACAGAAAGCATCTCAAAGCCCTCACCTGATACACGATGTCAGACTGAGCAGAAAAATTACGTCTCAGTTAACATTTGCTATTATTTGAGGACGATTCCTGAAGTTATTCTGCTTAAATCTGAGGTATAATTTGAACAATATAAGACACTCAGGTGCTATCAACGGGTCGGATTAAATAAAGATTGGATTCAGCATCAATGCGTTCTTACTTGATCTTATCAAAACAGTCGGGAATTTTCTTTTTAGATTTTCCTGCAAAAAGCAAAACAGACAAACAGCAGGAGTGAGCTTTACAGCTGCTTTAAGAAAGGAGGGTTGAATCATAATGTGGTACAATTGAAAATGATTTTTATTTGATCATTTACACTGAATTGATATAAACATGTCCATGGAACAAAATGATTCAAACATTTAAGAAAAGCATATGTGATAATAAACACAGACAGGGTTTTTGGTAACATAAGTTATCACAAACTGACCAAATGGGAACAAGAGTGCTTCCGCTACACAAAACATCCTATATAACAGATTATAGTTAAGTCAGTTTCCATGTCTTAATTTATAGTTTTCCCCCCCTTTTTTTATTTATCTATTTATTTACTTTTTAATATTTTTGCCTTTGACAGCACATGCAGTCAAGTTCTTTTCCTTGTCCTGATTCTTGTCAGATCAGTTTCCTTCTCTCTCCTGCTGAATCTTCATGTTCTCAGTCTTTTAAACCTCCAGTGTTTTGGTTTTTGCACGTCCAGTGTGCAACCATTTCTCCCCCTTGGAGGTGAATGCTGCACAACAGGGGTGGAAAAAAGTAGAATCTTGTGTTTCAAAGAATCCTCAGAGTCGTTCATCAAAAATCATCAGTCACCAAGCAAATGTCACTGAAAAGCCCCGCAGTAATAAAGGCTGTCTGTATGTGCCATTTCAATTAATAAATAAATAAATACCGAACAAACTGATAAGTTAATGTAAATATATAAATAAATAGTTGTCAGAGGCTACATGCGAAATAATAAATTAGAGCTTCAAACGGAAGCAGCCCAGTGGTTTATACAGGCCATAAGGCCCGATGAAGAGCGTCAGTTCTCCTCTTTTTTTGGAGTTTGGGAGAAAAAAATGTCAGGTGCAGCTTCAGTTTGGAATTTCAACAAGTATCCTGATTGTATTTCTCCGGGTGCGCCGTTTGGATGGGCTCGATGGATAAAACTAAATGCACAAGGTCACTGCGCAAGTGAAAGACAATCTCTTCCCGCTGGACTTCGTTACTAGGTGAAACTCATGGAAACTGTGTGCTCCAGCGCTTTGCGGCGCAGCGACGCGATGCTTGTCCCTCTCCAGACGTCACTGTCCGGGGAACTACACAGCTGAGGCGAGCCGGTCACGTTGGTCGGGCCCGACAAGGACGCGGGTACCATTCCGGGGAAGGTGGGCTGGTAGAGATGTGACTGCAGCCCGGAGCCGTTTGACGACATGTTGGACAGACCCATGGAGTTGGGTGGCGGCCCTGCCCCGAGGCTGCATTGAGATAAGGACTGCGCCATGGCCTGCTGGCGCCCAAGAGCGGGCGGTAGCTGCAGCTGAGACACGCCGGGCATCCCTGCCGTGGCCCAGCGGGTGTCGTTGGCGTGGAAGGAGCAGAGACTGTCTCCCATGGCCGCTGCTGCAGCCGCAGCGGACGGGAACTGGGGCAGACCGTGGTGCGTCGGCAGGAGAGTCCCCGGAGCTCTGAAGACGTTGGTGGTCTTCTTGCGTTTCTTCCATTTGGCGCGTCGGTTCTGGAACCAGACCTGCGGAGAGGGAGGAGATGAGTTATTGGGAGCTGGTGTAATGGCTGCTGGTGTATTGACATGTCATGTTAGAAGGGCTGGAAGCGCACATAAAAAGGTTATGACATCAGTGTGTGATCATCGCCATAATCCCAACAACAATAACAATAAATCAGCTGAACGACAAAAAGAAAGAAAAAGATCTAGTATTTTTAGTCAATATCCTGACAACATTGACACAAACGAGCAAATGAACTAACAAAAATATATTTTTACATTATTTGAATTTGTTTATGTGTCTTGAAATGGTCAAATAAATAGAATTGGTTAAATAACATTTGAACATTTTAATTTTCATATTTATCCTATTTAGATTTTTGATTTTTCTATTTTGACCCCACATTGCTTTAATAAATTGTCAAGATTTACCTCCAATTATATCTGTTCTTACCATATTTTCAGCATTTTGTCTTGATTATATACCAATTTGCTTGTTTTTTAGTAAATGAAAAATCAAATAAGATTTAAAAAAGAAGTTATTGGAATAACTTTATTTGAACTCAGATAATATTCTGGGGCTTGGAAAGAGCTGCTCACATAATAAAAATGATGTTATTGCTGAGATCAATATTTTTCCGCTTTATTCTTGGAGTCCTTGAGCTCCCGTTGGTTCGCTTGAAAGCGGGCGTCTGTGATTAATGTGAAGATTTGCTTGAGAAAGTGGGGCGCAGTAATAAGAACGGGACAATCTCACTCTCTTCCCTCTCGACGTAGCCAGCCGTGAAATCCGGCCTGAAATGCATTACACTTCAAAGGAAAGAAAACGCAATTCCTCATCCCCTTAAAGACAGAGTGCGCTCTCAGCGCGTCCGGCATTAAGACGTGGAGAGCGGTGACAGGCCCATCGCTAAGAAGAAAAAAACCCCAACCTTCTTATTTTCAGCACTATCATAATAGTGGACGAGCATCATTTCACTAATTCTGATTTTATGTAAATGGCGAAGAAAGTGAATGGACCCATGCAATGATAATAATGATTATCAGGGTATTATTTCACATGTGAGCAACCCAACTGCAATTGCCTTTGCTATCTAATAATAAGGCTCCACAATCTCCATAATGTGGCTGATATTTTACTCATAGTTTGTGAGAGTGGATGCACGAATAAAACACGGAAGATAGCATTATACTGAGAATATAACGCAACGAAACAGAGCTTGTAGGGTGACCATTATATGCTGAGAACTGTTAAATGGCCAATATCTGCTTGATCAGAGACTATTAAACGAGAGTAATAAAGCTGCTATCAGCGTTTGGATCCCTGTAGAATAATTATACGGGATGGGCACAAAATGTAAGCCAGTTCTAATCAGGCAGGATTTATTGTTGTGATGTGGCCAACAGGAATGTGGTTTAGATTAACGACTGAAAGATACAATTCGGGAATAAGATTATCTGACATATACTTTTCGAAAATTAGAAATTCTTAATCTTTCCCCATGATTTTATAAAGTAGGCCTACTCTGTGATGAGAACAAGATTTAATGTCAGTATCTGGGACCAAATAAAGCCTTGAGCTCCGATTTGATGGGTTATAATAACGTATTTATGTTAAAGGCTGCTTTTGAGGAATCTCCACGTGTTCAATCCACCAGATTGAATCCTTTTACGCAGTGGACACACACATATAGACGCACCAACATGAAGTGAACCTGTGTGTTTTAAAGAAATATGACAATAAACTAACAGGATACAATTGTTTCAGTGTTTTGCTGTGATGACAAATCATTTTTCTTTGTAAGAAAATAAAGTGCAAGCATAAAATGTATTGAAATGTATATTTCGGGTTCCTCTTTTTATCATAATAGTTCCACTTGAACTAACAACAAATAAAACAAATGTTTGTTTTTTGTTTTGTTTTGTTTTTTTTGCCTTTGTTAAGATCAGATGTGCTCGTGGGTAATCATAATACTTTACTTTTGTGAAGTGTAAAATGTTCAATAATAATAAATAAAAATCTCTAATTTAACAACCAAATAATGAACATTTTTGGTTTTCTTTATGAGAAAATAGCGTGAAAATTAAAAAGTAAATCAAGCAATTCAATACAACATATTGCAGGAAATAGCAGGTTGAATTATTGGGTCAGTAAGTGGAATTCATTTCTATTCTTAAGGATGTTTGAGTTCACTAGATGTAATTTGCTATATTTATTCCGTATTGTAGCTTTCTTAGTTATTTGTTTGTTTAGGAGATTTTTCATAAACAAGCGGCTGAGAAATAGTTTTCATAGCTTTGTTATTTGTCTAAACTGTATTCAAAATGTGAAGCGGCCCGTTTTTCCCCCTCAGCTGACATATTTTGTCCAGGCTTGTTTTAACCAACAAATTTCCACCGTAAACTAGTAAAAGCACATTTCCAGATACCCCACCTGCACCCTGGACTCCGTCAGACCGATCCTCAGCGCCAGCTCTTCCCGCATGAAGATATCAGGGTAGTGCGTTTTGGCGAAGCTCCTCTCCAGCTCGTTGAGCTGCGCCGGGGTGAAGCGGGTCCGGTGTCGCTTTTGTTTCTGGCTCTGTTGCCCTCCAGACTGATTGGGGTTGTTGTTGCTGTTTTGCTGTTGCTGTTGTTGCTGCTGCTTCTCCTGCTCCTTATTGTTCACCTGCACGGTGTTGGATCCTCCGCCGCTGCTGATATCATCGCCGGGGAGCATCGTGGCACCTTCCACGCCATCCGGGCCTGGGCCGAGCTCCCCGGAATGTCCCGGATCCGGTCCACCACCACCGAGTCTGCACTTCAAAGCCTCCCTGTGGCCCAGAAGCTCCGCCGCAGCATCCTTCATCCCTGCACAAACAAGTACAGCAGGTGAGATTTCTGACAGTAAACACCTTCTCTGCGGGAGGAAAAGGGACATGGTTAGACAACTGCAAGCAGGTTTTAAACTACACTCAAGAATCTGATACTTCACAAGCGAAAATGCGGAATTATGATATGCTGAAGCATTATTTAGCCAAAGTAGAAAAGCAACCCAATGCATGCATTAAAACATCAGACAAATGCAAGGTTTAAAAAGCAATGACTGCAGCTATTTTTGGCGATACAGCATGCACATTACAATCTGCTCCTTAAATACTCTTCATTCAATTCGATCACACTGATATCTTAGAAATTTGTTAAATCAAATTATGCAGTAATATAATAATAATAATTACTTTTCCAATGAATTAAGCGAATTTAGCTCACTTCACTCACATTAAGACAATATAAGAAGCAAATTGACAATTTTCTGAGCTTGATTTAAGATTAGAAGTTACTCCAGCTTACAGTAGAGTTGAAGACCGGAGTTTGGTGATGTTAACTCACCGAGGCGAGCATCCAGGAGGTCGGCATGAGATAACATTGTGCACCGCTCCAGGGCGAAATTCTATTCCAAAAAAAGAAAAAAATCTCTATGACTTTAACCTATTTAAGAAATATATATAGCCTAAATGAAAGCAAATTCGGTTTGTGGTTAAAAGGGAGGTTCGTTGCATTATAATGTAGTTTAGAGAAATGGGGAGGCGCTTAACAGCGGAATGAACCCATGAGCTTCTCCAAACGAGGACCAATCAGAGCTGAAGCTTGAGGTATGTCAGCTTTAGCGCGAGACCTCGGCGCCCCCTTCTACACCTCCTCCATCCTCACATCCCACAAGTTCATTCCTCCTCATTCCTGTAATTGGCTTTGATTTCTCCTCCAAATTACATCCAATAAAATGACCTGATTTAATATCTGAGCGAAAGCTTCGACCGGTTCGAGAAATGTTGGATCACCACAATATTTGTCTAATTGTGCATGCTGTTCTGCTCTTGTGTTGTTTTTTTAAATGGTAGGCCTCTGGAACAATATTTAGAGTTTTTCATATGAGGAGGAACCACATGGCTGCATTAAAAGACGTCACACGTGTTGCAAATTTACTCTTGTGTTGTACCATGAATGAGTTTTTCCTCATTTTTATGACATTTGTAGTCCACATGATGATAATGTCGATCTCTTTATGACACTAAATGGCTCTTGGAACCCAGGTGGACCTCTTCTAATTTCCTTGATCTCCAAAACGAGCTCTAATACGAGCAAACAGCAAACTTTGACTCTAAACGGGCTAATTTTCGAGGTCATTACGCGTTTATGCAATTAGTGTTGAATCTATATGCCAATGCTTTCAGTGCAAATAGCTCTCAGAGTGAAGGCAGCTTGAATTAGTTGTAGTTTACTTGTATTTAGCACCAACTGTCATGAAGGGAAGGGGCTTAATAGATATTATTATTAATTGGGAAAACGGTGAGGGAGGTCTGTATAAGCTGTGGATAAAGGGACGCAGTTAATGCGACAGAGATGCTGCGAATTACCTGACATAGATAGATAGTTTTACACGAGGAAACACAAAATCATCTAATGGAGGCCAGTTTTTCCCTGATTCTGCTTTTTCATCTTTTTCTCTTTTCTTCTTTTGTTTTTTTTTTTTTTTTGCAAAAGACAAGAACGAGAGAAAATATTTTAAAATTAAGTAGGCTGAAATGAGTTCCATTATAGACTCGATTAGCACATATGGGGATTTTTCGACACACATAGCTTACACTTATACACACACATCAGTTTGCTCCATGTTTTAAAGAAGAGAAAAAAAATCAGACATGCTTCGGGCAGATGTCGGGACGTTTTCAGAGGGCAGATTTATTTATTATGTGCCGGAAAAACTGCCACAAAGGAGGCGTCCGAGCGTGAACCCGGGGCTCTTTTCTTCATCCGTGCAGGCTTCAGATGCCTCTGCCCATCTTTTATTTGTCTGCAATCTGGTGGCACGAGCGACAGACTGGGGAAGGATGGATGGGGAGCAGGCTCGTGCCGGAGTCTGTTTGGACTGTCGGGGATGTTGAAGGAGGTTCGTCTTTGCGCTGATGTCTGCGTCTTTCGGAGGAGGAAGAGAAGAAGATGCGCACTTGGAGATATTTATTGCCCTCTACTTAATCCAGACTGTAATGTCTTTAGAGGCGGACATGAGGTAGACTTTAGGAGTTTAACATCCCAGCGTTACATGTTCAGAAATTTGTCTAGACTTAGATTTTTCGTTGTTGGAGGGACGCATGTTTGTCAAAAAATCAGGTAGCCTATACAGTACAATAAGTAGCCTATCATTTTTATTATTGCAGACAAAAATCACGGTGTTTGTCCTCTGTTAGCTTATTCTGTATAGATTTCCAGGCGCAGCCGGAGTTGTGAGAATAATTTAAACCCTTCATACTGTGGGATGATGGATTGCGTGCTTCATTTTACGACTTTTCAATGGCTCCACGCTTTTATAGCTGTACAAACACAAGTGAATGACTCCTCTCGTTGCAGCAGGTCATATTTAACCCAAACAAGAAGTGAACAGATGATGAGATGTCAGGAAGCTTGAGGCACCAACGTTAAAGGAGCTGAAATAAACATCTAATGATAAATTTACGTCTGTGCTATTTGATATATATATATATATATATATATATATATGTGCGTGTGTTAGCAAATCATAGTTTTTGG
>JAOXYM010000020.1:4142678-4156726 GCA_028567055.1 Leptatherina wallacei
ATATATATATATATATATATATATATATATATATATATATATATATATATATATATGTAGTATATTGTGTGTGTCTGTGTGTATTTTTATTCAAGTATTAATTAATTCATTTATTATTTAATGTAGGTCCTTGTGAACGCTGAGGTGACCAGACCAGAATAGGGATTCTCTTTTCAATCAAAACAATTATAATGAGCTTCTTTTCATTTATACCATGCCAACACTAAAGAGGTTGACATAAAACAGTGGAAACAAGCTAATAATCTCTGCAACTGCAACGATTTAATGATGTTACAGATTTGTGTACATTAGTGTCGTTATCCTGAGATATTACTCCAACGCAAAAGATGTTGCTCTCCTATAGTCACATGAATAAAGGAGTGGAGGTTTATGAGCTGCAGGCCCGCGTGCACAGCAGCAGCAGAAGCAGAGAAATCCTATAGTCAATCGGGCAGAGCTGGTGGTGATTGCATCTGAGTGGTGGGAAAACCCCGGGCTCTTTCCCTGCAGCTTCATGGCCGTTGATTATTGGTATTTTCCGAGTTTTCCAAACTAATAAGTGGCACTATCAAGCATTTGGAAGCGCCGTGAGACTACAGACGGGCTGCTAGACTTAATTGATATTGAGCGAAGCGCTGGTAGGCGCGGACGGGGCCGCTGCTGGGTAATTTGCAGTTTAATCAGCGTTTGTAATGAGAGCCGCTGATTAGCGCAGGGTGGAAATAAAAGAGAGTTACAAGGAACGTCTGTCAGAGTCCAGTGATAATTCAGGACTAATTGTAATGATTAGATCAAACTGGATAACTTTGGAGTTTTCTAATGCCTCTGCGCGCGCTATATGTTGTATGTTTGCAAGCTATATTCTAAATTAATTCGTGTTGGCAGTTTTTCCTCCATCAGAAATTGCTTGTGTACGCGCGCCTGACAGTGCATGTGTGAGAGAACAGAGTTGAATCGAAGAGATTTGATTATCAAACAAAACACCTCATTTATAACTGAGACTGTGTGTGTGTGTGTGTGTGTGTGTGTGTGTGTGTGTGTGTGTGTGTGTGTGTGTGTGTGTGTGTGTGTGTGTGTTGGGAGAGGGGAAGGGTGGGGGGTAGGACACACACACACCTCTCACACACACAAAAACACACATCTTGGATGGACTCAGCAGCAGCGAGGGCGAGATGTATTCCTTGAGACGTGCCTCGGCCACTGTTGGAATAGCAAATGTGAAATTAGTGAGAAATGTGTGCATGAACGCTGTCGGTCAATTAGCGAGAAGCGAGAGGAAGAGGAGGCAGGAGGCGATCAAATCAGCTGGTGCCTGCATAGTGCAGATCTGCCTGGAGAGAGCATGCATGCACACACACACACACACACCCCAGCCTTCTGTCTTTCCTCCCTCTCTGAAGCTTTATGCGATTTCCTCTGAATTATAATAAAGTTGGGGAAATAACATCTGTATGTGATGACGAATAAACAGAAGTGTTTTGCATCTGCTGTTTATCCCAAATCCTCATTATTAAGTGTCAGTTCACTTAAATTATAAAAAGCTATTTTCTCACATATGAATAGTAGCCTATACGTTTCTTTTGCCCAGTTTTTAAGATGTCACTTCCTCTCACTTGTGTTTTCTGCCTCAATGGAGATAAATTAAATTATATTGTTCAAGAAACAAAGAAGTCCCTGTATTAGTTTCTACAACCAGAATTGCTTGATTTTTTTTTTACAATGAAACGTTCCCACAGCTTTGCGTTTCTATTTGATAATGCAGAATATCAGACACTCAAATCACCATTCTTGCATGTTTCTACACCATTTGTGGTTGCACAATAATGCATAGATACAACATCTTGTACTTAAACATTGGAGTTTAAAAAAAAAAGTAAACTTTTTTTATCCAACACAGTTCATAGATTGAATACACTTTATGCCTGGAAATATCTGTGATACAATTTTTGTTGTTTTAGCTCTTTACAAAAGCACATTAAAGTTACAGATAAAAAAAAGGGCTTAACTGACTCTTAGCTTTAGTTTGAGGCTTTGAATTACAGTAGAAGCCCATATTCAGAGTGTAACCATAACTGCAAATCAAATCTGAAATAAGAATTGTATCAGTATCCAAATACAGTACTAAACAAAATTTGTGGCATTATTCAAGTGAGTGTGTATGTGTGTTTACAGTGTTACCGACATAGCCCATGTGTATGTACACAACATATTATATGACTAAAATTAACTCTCATAGACTTTTGTCCATTGCAGTTGTCTTCTCAAATGTTAATCTTAACAACTCCGAAATAAGATATTGTCTAGCACACTGCAGGGTTTACAAATTGATTGCCAATAAAGCAATTTTATAATGCACAACAGAAAAAAAGAACATGCGCTTATAATTGTGCAGGTTATATACACCCTGTGCAGCTGCACAGTTTGAACCCTGTATTTGAAAGTCTACACCTAAAAGTATACATGACACAAAATATTAACTTTAGGAATACAGAAATGATAAATAATGGTGCACAGTTTATGTAGAATATTTCCATTTCTATGACACAAACCTGCATCAGTATCGTAAGTATCTAGTTCTAGATGATCAAAGTCACTTTTCTGAAAAAAATTTTTTTCTTTTTTTGTTTCCCAGATTGTTGTGGAACCCCAGAACTGCTACTGGTCACATTCTTTTTATATTGTGAACTCAAAACTTCCTTTTCCAAATCTTGCAGTAATTATGAATGAGCAGCTTTTTTTTCAAATGATACCAGAAAGGAGCATTTTTCATGGAAAGGACTTGTTGCAAAACATTTGTAACTTTTGTCTTTTTCGCTGGCCTTCCAGTTGACCAACCACAAAACCAATCCGTCTTCAATATTAATATATTGCTGACGATACAATTCACAAGCTCTAAAGATCCTTGTTTACTTTTACCAACAATCATTTCTTGCAACATAAGTGATGTCAGTATGTTGTGAAAATAACTAACAACCAATGATAATAATGATAATCACTACACACAGTAACTTTATATAAGAAGGGAAAGTCACTTAATTCTAAGAAATAGTTATAAATAAACTGTTGTTTCACATTTGATGAATGAAAAGATCCACATTTAGAGGTCAAAGTGGGTGTGGAAGACAGTGTCACCCACAGGACTGCCAATTCAAAGAGCTATTCCATCCCCAGGCTGGTATTTAGTAACACAGCTCCAGAGGGTGAACGCGAGAAGACAATCTTAGCAGATTACTGTTCATTTACTGTTTAACATGTTTTTGCAGAACAGAAAGGCACTTTTACCTCAGGGAGAGCCAAGAGCAACACAACAAACAAAACATCCATAACTATAAATGAAAAGGACAACTAACCTAATCACAAAAATAAAAGAAGCAAACAGACCTCCTTAACTTCAGTGTGAACAGGAGAAAATGAGGGAAGCAGGGAAAGTATGCTCTCTCCTACAAAGCCAATCTGAGCATAACCACATAACTAAAGATCATAGAGACCTACACAGAACTGTGAAAATGGCAAAGTGGCCAAAAGGCCCAGAAGTGCAGTTCCTCGCCCCTCCCAAGCATTGATTGGCTGGAAGAGGTCACCAATTAGCAGAAGAAGAAGAGTTTCACCTATGGGAAGCAGGCATCATTTAACCACATTCCTACTGGGAATGTAACAGAGCTAATTCCGAGTCTCGTCCCAACCACAAAGTTTTTTAAAGTAATTTTATCTTAAAATGTCATCTTTCCATTCATTTGCTATTTCCTTGTTGTTCCTTTGAGACACAAGATGATTAAAGTGAACCGTATAAACTACCAGGTGGAGGTTAGGTGCACAAAGCCAAGTGGTTATGATCAGGGAAACAAAATATTGCATAAAATGAAGAGGTAAAATTTAATATGCAGTTCTGGGTATAAATGGTCATATTTCTTTTACTTTTGATCACACACTCACCATAGTCCACTCTTTGGATTCTAGATCAATTGTAGGAAAAGTAATGAAATGAGAGAAATATGGATTTTATTCTAACAACGATACAGGCATTTGAAAAACAAGGGGAGTAAAAATGACCACATTGGTGGTTCTAGTGTTAAACCAGATGTAATAACGTCAAAATATCCTTTTTCTGGATCACTTGCAGACAAATCCTGCCTTCATGCTTAAAGTGAGAAAATGAGAACCATGACATATGCTGAGTTTGTGCTAAAAACAAACAAATAAATAAAATAAACTGCATTAAAGGACAGTTAAATGTTTTAGAAGAAAAAGATGTAAACGCAAAGAAAATTAGCTTTGACTCCTGATGTGATGATAAAACAAACCTGTGTCCCTCCCATTATACAGTAACATGAATCTGTTTGTCACTTTGTTGCCAGGAGGCCCCTGATGTCCCCCCCCCCCCCCCCCCCCCCCCTTTTCTCAGCGACCCGCTGACTCCTGTATCTCTTTTCAGGATTCACCACTGTCTGACAAAACCTCTATTAAAATGCAAAGGGCCTCTGCATGAACTGCAGCAGCACAGATGACCTGTTTGGTATCAGGTGTGATGTGCCACTACAGTGACCTTCTCCATCTGATCCGCTGGTCTGCGACACAGGGAGACGGGGCCGGACGAGCCAGCGGGAGTCTGCGATCGATTCTCCAGCAAGAGGTTATCTATATGTGGTATTTTAATGTCACGGAGTCAGGCCAAATTGATGGTGATAAATATTTGCCGGAAGATTAGGTGAGGGGAGTGTGTCTCTGGCGCTCCATCTCAGACCTGTAACCCCGGCAGAGCTGTTCCTCTCTGTGTCGGATTAGCCCCATCCATCCAGTGTCAATGGCTGTCTTGTTGAGAAAATCAGTGAGTAAACACGGCTGACAGAGAGAGACAGAGCAGTGTGTGTGTGTGTGTGTGTGTGTATGTGTAAGGGTGGTAGACTGATTACTCATACAAATAGACTCCAAACTCTGCCTGGTCCCTCCCGAAATGTGTTTTCTCTCTGTTCACCTCCTCTGCTCTCCTTTTTCTCTCCCTTTCTCGTCCATATTTGCTCCCCCCTCCCTCTGCTGCTGTCTCCAAGGACCCCCCCCCTCCACTCCTTCCCCCTCCCTGCCACCTGTCCTGCTGTTCCCACTTTGTCCCCATCAATCACTGCAGCATTGTGTCCTGGATGTTATATAGAGTGACTTAATATCCCCCCCTTCATCTCTATTCACTCTTAAAATCATTCTCCATGAGGGTCCAACTCTGCAGCCTTGTGTGTATGCGTGTGTCAGTATGTGTGTGTGGGTGTGTGTGTGTGTATTGTTGAAAGAGGGAAGGATAAAAAAAACTAACGTAGAAAAAGCCAAAGTAAGTTCAATGGTTTGCATACAACTTAAGAAGCATCACAAGTAAACTTGATCTAAACAATAAGGTAGAATGATGATGGGGTGGTGCTGGTGGTGGTGCTGGTGTGGGCCAATGGCCATTTGTACAGTAGGCTATAACAGATGCATGATAAGATATGTAAACAAATTATTTACTGAACACAGATAACTAAAACAGGTGTAAAGCAACAGATAAGTATTACAGAAATAAATGCACTTTCTTTCTTGGATAAAAAATATTGATACTGCGAGTAGGTAATAAGCTAAAGTTATATGACCTGGAAATAGCCTTTCATTCATTTAAAATAAAAAAAATTAAAGCATGTTGGAGCTAACATAATTCCCATGTGGTTTTTTTAACAATACGCAAAATTCTCAAGGACTTAGGAAGGGTGCATGGCAGAATCACATGCAGTGTTTTCAACCGTGGAACTCCAGTTTGACACCGATGTGTGACAACTTTTCATTTCAACATCTTTTCTCGACATGCAGGGTTGCAGGGATCCTCAGTTGCTTGTATAATGCTAAATTTGAACCAAATGGTGTTTGAAGGAAGTCCTAGACTTCGACACAGGAGACCACATCCATCCATCCATCCATTTTCTGTACCGCTTAATCCATTCTATATCTATAATTATAATTATTTTTCATTTTACTTGTTATTTAGTTTCTAGCCACAGTTTTGCACAGTTATATAATCAAAGCGACAAATTTGTCCTCTATTGATTACATGGCATGAAGAAGACACTTTTATATTAGATAAGCCAATGTGGTCACCAGGGTAACCAGTATTGGACATTTCTTTTATTCAGAGCATGAATTATACTCTGTACACGCTTTTATGCCAGCCACCCTCTGACTTGAGCATCCATTGGTCATCTCAACTAGCAAAACTGTGTTCATGCATGTGTTGGTCATGTTGTAAAAGGAATGCATTTAGCCCATGATTTCAGCCCTAATGTTATTGCAAAATTGTGTTAGTAAAGTGTTAAATAATAAAATCTACACATAAATCTACACATTTTTGCATCACAAATTTGTGCGTGATTAAAAATGCTGAGAACTTGCTGAGACAAGTAGAGTTGTCTATCTGCTGTGATGAAGCTGCTGCTGTTGATTTTGAGGCGAACACGGGTAAGGTTCTTAAATCCTGTGCTAATTATGGTGTTGTTACAAACATTTTGCTTATTTTATGTGTTTATGTGAGGTCAGGTCAGCTTAAACACACATTTTCACAAATGTTAGATAGTATTTAAAAGATTTAATAGAATATTATTTTTCCAAGTTGTCAGGGTGACATGTTCAGGCATTTTACAATTTCCCCATCCACCCACCCACAGCCAACCTCTAAGGTGCATTCTTCATTGTTTTGGTTGTGTTATTTAACCCTTCGAAAGAGAGCAAGTTTCAGAAATTGAAACTACCCCTTTAAGAATATAATCTGCATAAAATCCACACAAGAGTTTGAAAGGAGGTGAAAATAAAAAACCCTGCCGAATAAGTTTATGACCCAATCTCCTCTCGTTCACCATTTTAAAAACACTGTAACAAAATTATTCTGCTTCCTTTGTTAGTTTTAGCCAATTAACTCTGATTAATGTAATAAAAAATATTCCAACGAGGCAATTAACTTGAGAAAAACACTTTAATTCCATCCTCTGACTGAATTCAGCTGAATTTCTCTGCAGCAGCAGTTTCAATGAGCTAAAATGTCCTTTCGTTAAAATTGCTAGAATTGTCTTTGAGTCTTTTTTGCCCTCTGTGTAAAATGAAGACATCACATCTGCAACACCAGCCCTGTATTTTATGAAGGGTCCCTGACAAATAGGGCCTCCCTGCTATGCTTGGGCGGCCACCTTCATTCTGCACTTGGCTTGTTTACATAGCACCAGGACCATTTCCACAGATTAAACAAATCACTGCCCGAGGGGGACATCCATAATCCGCTAACAGGTCACCAGCAAGACAGTTATAAATGCCTGTGTCTGGTAGTGGGGGTAGAATGGATCTCCATGTCCAAAGATGACCTTCCCTGAATACAGCACCCGCTGCTCCCTGCAGGTTATTATAGAAAAAGAAAGAAAAAGAAAAAAAAGAGGCTTTGTCACAAAATGTTTCATTAGATTGTTATTAAATGGCTTATTTCAACAAAAGAGGTATTTCTTGAATCAGTTTCAGTCCACATGGAGGAGCGAGGCGTAGTGATGAGAGCCCATCACCATTTATCAGCTTCTATCACTGTTTGAAAGACTTTGTGACACCTGCAATAACACTGGGAGACATTTTCCCCCCGCAAATAGAAAGGCCAGTTAAGAAGATGAGTAAAATACTGAGTGGATTTCGAACCAATTTATTTCATCATTCCACATTACAGCCTTATGAATTGTCTAAATTTGATAACAAGCACTCAATTCCCTTTATTATGTAAGTTAAATTAGACTTAGTAAAAAAAAAAAGAAAGAAAAAAGGAAAAAAAGAAAAAGTTGCTGTGGCATTCACTGGTTCCTCAAATAAAATGTAATTTGTGTGAGAATTTGTTGGATCTGTCACAAATATTCACAATTAGCAGCGGTAATTATTTGATAGTTTCTGCAATTATGGCTTAAATGGTTAAATTTGGAACTGTGTGGAGGCCTAATTGGGCTAAATACGATATTGTGCATATTTGCATAATGACGAAATTGGTAGAAAATTGTGTTCATTCATTTGTGAAAAATCCTATGAATTTTATGAATTTGAAAGGCCTGCTCCTGCAGTCTGTGACTTTGCTGGTTGCTCCCCGAGGAGCCCGCTGGAAAGTGGGGCACAGGCAGGAGGCCAGATGGAGGTGATTTAAAAGAGAAAGGGAAAAGTGAAGGAGGGCTTTAGAGAACTTTGTGTCCGCAGCCGTAAGCCAGAGAGAATTTAAGTTTGCTTGACTTTGACATCATAACAAAGCGACCTGTTTAATCATTGAAAGATGCTCAAATGTTACTTGAGCAAATGAAAGAGAATATTTTGTCATTTATATCTGAAACAACCACTTACATATTTTAATTCAACTAAATAGAAAATACTTTTTAATTTCACACCTATAGTTATCATAAAACATATCAGTAAAGATCATGTTTATCACCTCACTGCATCTTTTTTCACTTGGTATGATGTCTGTATATAGACATGTATGTGAATATATGATTGTTACAGGGAATCAAAGTTTACTAGAATTATACACTTTTTTTATTTATGTATTTTTTTCACAAGAATGTAAGTTTAGATTCTTTATTGCTCTCATGAACAAGACATAGTATAATAAGATCAGCACTCCCACTGTGCTATAAATACTTCCTATGCAGCAAGGGTGGATTAATATGCCAGTGAAAATAGTCTTAAACAAGAGCAGCCCGATGTTTGTTAACAACTATACTATCCACAGGCTAATTAGAGACCAATAAAACCAGAGCAACACTAGCCTTGTTGCTATAAATCTATACTTTAGTTAGTGGTGGTCAAGGTTATTCATCTTGCTGTGTTTGGTGCTTTTAGTTTTCAGGGATTTTTTTTTCTTTTAGACATTTTTAAATCCGTCTAAGGACCATTTTGACCTATCATGAAGTATAGTGTTTAATTAAAGTGTAGCTCTTTTTACTTAACTGGCTCAACCAAACTTTAATGGTACCATTAAGCAGACTGACAGTAGCATGTATTGATCTGGTATCTGTTCCATTTGAAAAGGCACATTCATATTATTACAGTTTGAAGTAAGTAAATGTGCTTTTTTTTAATTATTGTTTGCAGCTTTTGAAAGAAAAACTACCTTTTCATAAAATGTTGATTATCATTTGATAACCTAGCAGGACATAACAGACTAATAGCATGCTAATTATATATTGACTAATTAATTAATCAATTTGTAACTTATTCTGATTACAGCAAACTAAGAATGTTATTGATTCTTTTTGCTGCAATATAATTTCCCTTCCTGGGATTTATAAGGTATTATTCAATTACATTTTTCAATATTTCTGTTGTTGTCACTCTTATAGAGCTAATGAGCATATAAATGAGCATGCTGATAAGGATCAGGTCAATAAAACAAATCAGCTGTGTGTTTGATCCTTTTACACATTTCATCCTTTCTCTATTGTTTATCTGGGACTGGGTGACAGGAAGAACAGTCAGGATTCCCATTTTGCTTCTCCAGCTTTACTAAAAGGAAAGAAAAATGTTCCCCATGCCAGTGGAGAGATATAATTTTTCCAGCAAGCTCTAGGTCTACCCGATGGCCTCCAACTTGTCTGAAACACCTCCCTTATGCAGAAGGCATCCTGACCAGATGTCAAAATGACTAAAACTGGCTCCTTATGATGTGAAAAAATCAGTGACTATACTCAGAAACCCTCATGGATGACTGAGCTCCTACCCTCTAATGGTAAGTCCAGACATTCTTTGAAGGAAGCTCATCTGGCCTCGTGTGTTAGCGACTTTCTTCTTATGGTCACTATCCACTAGCTCATGGTAACTGGTGGTGCATGTGATGACAAGAATAAGGAGGCCAACCTTGCCCAAGTTAGGAATACCACGGTCTCACCCTTGTGGCAAGTCTGGAGTAGAGGTTTTTCAGGGAGCACCTGGTGGTTGGGCCTTTACCCATATGGTCTGCTAAATGGGACCATCCTCCAGTGGACCCATTAGCAGCAACAGTGACCATAAAGGTGGTTTAGTGCAGAGGCTGAAATCAATTATCTCTTGTTTTAGGGAGTCCTGGTCATAGTTGTTTGTAAAATATGAAACACCACAGTGAGGAAAAAGGGGAAAATATTCAGGCCACACAAACTAAAAGGAAACATATCAGAGGACACATCACAGCTGAGCAGACAGACGTGCAAAATCACTGTAGGTTGCTTGCTAGTTTATTGAATAAATTACTCCAAAAGTGATAAGAAATGACCCCGTCATTTTACATTTTCACTGTAACATTCCTTCACTTATTTTCATCATCAGTGTCAAAACAAAAAAAGTCAGGCTATCAGACAGGCTTTACTATGTTTTACGCAATTAAATAACATATAAGAATAACTTCTTTTTTTTTTACCCCAGTTTCTATATCAGTAATTACCTGAACAGTTTAAGTTTACTACAGTGCATTCACTTTAAACAGTGTGCAGGTTGGAAAATAGCTCCTACATGGTTATAAAGCAGCAAGACTTGCTTTGTCCATCATGGTGTGAGTCTAGATAACATGCATGGAAGACTCATTGCTCAGTGTGGACAAAAGAGATCAGCAGAGATCAGCATGACTATAAGCTTTTCACAGTCAGTTTGTTAAGAAAAACCCCCAAACTGAGGCCGTGTGTAGATCTGTAATGTATAAAGCTATCACAGTGTGGAATATTTTACCAGCTGTTGTGGTCGAAGCTCCCGGAAAACACATTTCCATATTAATTGATAACTATTTAGATTTGGTGCAATAGGTACAGTATATAGTGATCCTTTTTTAATCATTTTCATGTTTTGTGCTAATATTAAGTGTGTTCTATATGTTATTTTGTAGGTATAATATATGATTCTGTATGATATTTATGTTTTTTCAATGTGGACCCCAGGGAGACTGCGTTTGCTCCAGCTAACGGGGATCCAAATAAAGTATCAAATCTGGTGTTTAGCCTGGATACTCAAAACAATTTGACCTGTCAGCCCACAGAGAAGCACTTTACATACATCAGCACACAAACATTTGATAAGTTTCCTTTTGTACTGTTAGTAGTTGTAAGTAGATAAAAGAGTATTGTACAGTATTTTTCTGCAATAACATGAGCATCTTAGAGCTGAAGCAACATCTTTCAATGCATGACTTAGAAAAGTTTTGGTTCTCATACTTGAGTAAAGGACATGAATTCTTCCTCCACCACTGGTGTGCACTTCCATGGAAAATAATCCAGACAATAAACATTTATATTTTGGTTATAACTGCTCAATGAGCATGTAAAATAAAATGTTATAAACCAATCCATTACCGTGAAAGAGGGGGCAGTACTCTTTGTTCAGCTGATACTTCCCGTACTGCTACCTCCTGTTAAGTCTCTCTGTTTATGTAGGAAAAATAAATGAGTCCCTAAAAATTGGATTATTTTCATCTTAATGAGAATCTGGTTGTTTATGTTTTGAGTTCTGAGGATCATCCACATTAATTAGAATTTGACAGATCCAATTAAAATTGTAGGTCCACAATGATGTGATGGGGTTGCCACCAGGGGAGCCGCCTCAAAACAAACAGCACTGGTTTAATGTAAAGGTTGAGGGGTTGGATCACAGAGCCTAGACGAGGAGTTTGTGCGAGTGTACGTGCACGCGAGCCCATTTCCCCATATCGTGCTTCTCTGCCATTCCCCAGAACCTCATAAAGCTCATAGACAATAATGATCCTGCCATAGACTGTAATGATCCCACCATTTCATGGGGTATTACACTATAATGATGATAGTCCTCGACATTTGCATCCCATCCAGCCTTTAGCTGCTGAGCTGCACCTCCATCTTACCTGGCACGGGTAATTTATAGAGCAAAGGCATGAATAAGCCGCTCTGGAATAATACAATCCACACTTAGAGTCAGCCGTGGAGATTTATTACAGGTGTGTTAACCCAAAAGCCAAACAGAAACGGCCGGCTAGTGTGTTTGTGTGTGTGTGTGTGTGTGTTTTTGTGGTTGCTGTTCAGAAATAAAGACATCCATGAAAACTCGCCAATGACAGCACATAAAGGATGATGGGGAGGTGGGTGGGAGACCTGGGAGGGGATGGGGTTGAGGTGGGTGGGTATATGGGTGTGGCTTAATCATAAAAATACTTAAGAGCTAGAGAGAGAGAGAGAGAGAGAGAGAGAGAGAGGAAAAGGGAAGGAAAAAAAGCTAACGCCACCATAAACATGCTGTATGCCCGAGAAATTTTTCACCACTATTCTTTACAAACAGAGAGACACGTGCACCACAAAGACGACACACACTCCAACACACACAATCACTGGGAGGAGGGGGGGGGGAAACAACAACCCTGTGCGTATTTTACTCTGAGAGTTAATGGGAATAAAATACCTTGGTGGATGAGTGCAGATGTGTTTGATACAAATAGTCATTTTCCTATTTGCTGCCTCATTGAGCATGATGAATGATGGGAGTCAGGGAGGCGGCGTGATGAATGGCAGCACCTTGGCTCCATTGCATGCCCTATTGATTCTCCTTCTTTATTACTCCTACAACCCAGCTGGCTGCTCCTGCCCTCCCTACACTCTCAGCTCTCCACTGAGGGGGAGAAGAGGAGGGATCCAGGGAGCTCTTCTTCCTACTGTAAGGCCCCGCCTTTTACAGCAACAACACAATTGCATGTGTGTGTGTGTTTGTGTGTGTGTGTGTGTGTGTGTGTGTGTTTCTTGTGGCCTGCAGGGAGTTCATGGATGGGGGAAAAATGAGTTTTCTGATTAGCAGATTAGAGGCCAACAGTCTCTAATAGGGACTTGGCTGGTAGCTGCTTAGTTAGAGGGAACTCTCAGATGATGGGGGGGGGGGGACCACAAGAGATTCAACCAGAGGTTTAAAAAGTGTGAGTCATGGTGGCACAATGTTTAACTATAAAACTTATGAGTTAAGGGACCACAATGCTAAGTTTAACGGTAATGGTTGATGGTAAAATACATTTATGTTGCACTTTTTTTTAACTTTGACCTTTCAAATTCCTTTAGGGTGTTGCGATATGCAGATATTGACCATGAGCCCGTTTGCATCAATATCTGATCATTGGAAGTAATCAGATAATTGTAATAATCAGATGTAATAATCATCTAAATGCATTTCTGAAATGTTCATTTCCTTTTGTACTCTGGTCTACATTTTCCAATTACATTATCAGGTTTCTTTTGGAGGATGTATGTAGGCTACAAGTAAAGTTAGCTATGCTAATGTGGAAGCTCATAAGCCTGCAAAATAGGCTATGTTCACACTGCAGACTAACGTGGCTCAAATTTGACTTTTGAATGGCAAATCTAATCATATGTGACTGACATCTGATCTTTTTATGACAGGCTGAACAGCACAAATCAGATTTTTTATTCTTTTTTAAATTCGACCCGGTCCACTTTTATATGTGGTATTAAATCTGATGTATGTCTGAAATTTTTCTAAGTGACCTCATTCTGAATTGTTATGTCACTGAAGTGAGATAGACATCGCAAGATTGAATGTAAACAATAGACAGATCAATGTTATATCATAATTTTAACAGCTCCAATGCATGGAAGACGCTAAAAAGACAGAAGTGATTAAGTTTTTTAAATCTTGGCAAATCTAGGTGTGATCACTTGAATAATCTTGTAACTCCAGAAATCAGATAATGATCAGATTCTTGGTGTGCATGTAAAAGGTCCCATTATTAGATATTTGTGTTAATGATACCAATGATAATTATAGTATGATTTGACCTCAGCTGAAAAAAAATGAAAACATTATTGAATGCAGGCTGGTTCTTTGGACAATTTTTAAAGTTCCTTATAACTCACATTTTGAGTGGACTTCAGTTTCCTACAAGAAGACTAAAAATAAAAAAGCAAAGATGAATTATTTTGATGACATTAGACTATTTTCAGGTAACATATTACGGCCCTATTTTACACTTCAGGCAATATCAAGCCATTCATTCACACATTCATACAGTATTTATTTATTTATCATACTTATAAGCATGC
>JAOXYM010000020.1:4156826-4169581 GCA_028567055.1 Leptatherina wallacei
AAAAGTGCATCGCGGATCAAGTGTGTCACAGATTGAGAATTTTCTATATTCTTTCCTTGTAATGATGTTTCTGAAAGTCATTTTACTTTCTTCTTACTAAATTCATCTTTTATCAATTGGTGTTATTTGTTTGTGAATTAATAAGTTAATGAAACTCATTGTTTTATAATTATTATTTCATGTATGCATTATCTTAGGGTGTCAGTAGACTTGATTATCTAAATGAATACATCATTATTTAACATGTCACATCGTTGCTGCGAACTTCGTTTTAAACCAAACACATTTTTTTAAACCTAACCAGATGGTCGTGATGTGTTAACCCAATACAAGTAAAGTTAAAACAGACAAAAAGGAAATGAGACACTTGTTTGAATCTAGGGCAAATTAGTCAAAAGCATAATCTCTATTCCTCCTTAGCACTACCTCTCCATTTATCAGTGCTAAAGGGCCCCAAGAAATTATCTGGTCATCCCCCAACATGAAGTTTGAAGGGATAGTTGACCACAACTCCTTGATCTTTAAAAAAAAGGGGGGTACCGTACCCCTATAAAACAGAGGGGAGGGGCATATGGGACATCTTATGAGTGACCCCCTGGTTAGTTCATGTGTAAAAATTACATCATAGTGTTTCCCGTTGTAATCAAATATTGTCACCGAATCAGAGTCCTGATGCAAAAAGATGCCTCAGACACCACAGACTTTAACCAAATGGCCATAATTGATACTATGGGAATAATAATGTCTAAAAAATAATATATGTAGAGTTGTTTAGTAATAAACCTGAAATAAAAAGAAAACATAATTAGTGTCTTAATTGTGTCTAAGGTTTTGCAATTTGGAGAGTCCTGACACGATGATATCACATGGAATTACTGTATTTACTTCTTTTTCTCATTATTTCATTTTTTACACGTCATCATAAACGAAAAGCAAAGGAGCTCTCCTCGCTGTCATGAAGTTTCCATTTTCTCCCTCACTGCTTGAACGAGGAATTTGACATGTACCTATTTATAGTGTAAACTGAAGTCAGCTGTCTGGATTCAAAGTCAAAGTCTGGATTTTGCACTCACCATATGCAAATGAAAAAAATACTTTCAAGCAAATATTTCATATGCAATATATCATATTTGCATAATTATGTCCTGCACAAGGACTTGTCGTACAGACTTCTGTCATTTTTTTAACGTGTCCAATCAATCCTAAATAAATTATGTTTCTTTGTTTTTTGAGAAGTGCTTCTGTCAACTACGCCACTCAGTCCCATGCAGGTCATATTTACCAGAAACAACAGTTTGTTTGTTTTCTAAACAACTCACATATATTCATGTAGAATTTTTTATCTGATTTTAGAATGTTTACACTAGACTGGAGAAAGCATCATGTTATCAGTAGCATCATGAGTACTGACTGCTATAGATATTTATTCACTGGCCATTACCAAAATTTGCAGGTTAATTCTTTGTTGCTTTCTAAGTATTTTTCTTCATGAAAATAATAAAGTACAAGTGTCTTTTTACGCAGACTTGTAGGCTTTGAGTTTTAAGTGAGAGATAAAGCAGGTGTCATATAGAGAGCCATGTGAGTGGCAGCTCTGTGTTTTCTGTCAGAGTGGCGCCTTCAGAAGATCAGACAACACAGCTCACACCACGGACTGTAACCCCAGTCCCATCGTTTCTGTCAAAACAAAGGCCTGTTCATCCATCCGTCCTCTCATCTGAGTCCACATCTGAGAGGCTGGGCCTCGGCCTGGACGACAGCTCTGCGGGGGCCGGAGGTATGAGTGTGTTGTCACCGTTCTGTCTGTATGATGAAAGCTCCTTCCAGGTCTGCATCCAGCAAACCGGGACGTGATTGGCCAGCAGGATGACACTGAGGAAGATTAGCTGAGGGTCATGACAGGTGTGATGTGGAACTTGGAGACTCTTTAGTCTTCTGTTGAAGTCAAGCATGAAGAAGTACTGTCAGGTTTTGGCCAGTTTCTTTAAGCACTGTCTGCAGATCATATGAAAATAACATAATATTCAGCCAGAATGTATATTTCCACGTGTGTCCTGTATCCGGCACAGTACCAGTCGCTGAATGCTAAACCAATCCCACATTTGAAAAACAGTATTCATTGAAAATAATGGGCAATCTCTACAGCTGATGAATTAAATTTGGTTTCATTTCCTAAATGGGTCTGGTAGAGATAGAAGTGATCCCCAGCAATAATATGCATACACATATTACCCTGAGAGGCACACACACACATGGATGCTCTCATACTCACACACCTTCGCAGGCATCTACACACAACCATCTTGCTCTCAGCATGGCCTGTGTGAAGCTTCCCAGACTAAATTACAAATGTTTCAGAGGATTGGAGTTGCAGGACATAATGAAGCAGTGCGGCACGCTGAGAGGTAATTACCCAGCAGCACTCCTGCCGTTCTGCAGCCCTGCGAGGTGAGGGAGAAGATGAATAGCCAAAGTACAAAACCACTGACCCCTCAAAAGTTTCATTTACCATCTCCGCCTTTCTATCTCCCTCCCCCTGGTTTTGGGGAGCTTGGAAGAGGTAATCATCTAGGGACAGTTTTGGTAGGTTGATGAATGGTGTGTGTGGCTTTGGTGCTCGTACGCACACCTATTTATCTGCTCCGGCCTAAACCCAGCCGAGCAGGGCTGGAGATGTGGAGCCTGCTGAGCCTTATTGAGTCACCAGGGCTAGCAGAGTGGAGAGACAGGCCAAGAGAGGAGGGGGAGGAGGAGGAGGAGGAGGAGGAATGGGGAGTTTAGAGGGATGGAGCGATGGAAGGACAGACTGCCTGGCTGGGAGACGTGGAGCCGATCAATTTTCCCCTCCAGCCTATCAGTCATGTCCTCTCACTCTGTCCGTTTCTGCTGATGACACACTTTTTCTACCCATCGGCCCATTTCCAGGCCAAGAAAAGAAAGTCTGGCTGTGTGTATTCGTCTTGAATGTGCATGTTTGTGTGTGTGACAGTCGGAGTTGGAAAGCACACACCTGAGGGTTGTAGGGAGGGGGAGTTGGCTTCTGTCAAAGTTTCCTCTCCCTGGAGTGCAAGCGAGGACTGAGAAGCAGGGAGGGGATCACAGACCTGCAGCCCCCTCAGGTGAGCTCAACTCAGCCTCCTCTCCCAGGCGTGCCAGCGGAGGTGGCAGCATCCAAAGCCTTGTCAATGCATTATGCATTAGAGGCCTCCTTCTACTGACAGCCCCCTCTGCCGCCTTCCACTCCAGAAGCCTGCCCGCTAATCAAAAACGACACAACCGAATGTCCGGACATTCACACATGCGCACGCTTGCACACCCAAACAGACACACACATGGGCAGAAATTTACTAATCAAAAAGTGTATTTCCTAGAGGCCGACTCCCAAGAGAAATCCAGCTGGAAGAAATTGGAATAATTTATTAGCTTACAAGTTTTCGTTGACAGTTAGCCCAAGGCTATTTATCTCAGTAATAGAGAACGTCTCCAATGTGGCAAAATTGACCAAATCAAACAGCTTTGATCAGAAAATGAATCTGGCAAGGCTGTCTGTCTCTGGGTGTCCCAGGAGGTGAGCGGGAAACAAACAAAGCTGAGAGACAGAGAATAAGACTGAGAGAGAAAGGGAGAGATTATTTAACAAGTGACCACTGGGAAAAAGAGTGAAGGATAGGTTCACATTGCAAGTGAAATCTCTCACTATAAATTATTATTAAACCAACGAAAGGCGGCCGGTGATATTTATAATGGAGGATATTGCCGGATAAATAATGACAACGGCAGAACATCAAAGCAATTTGTAGAGTTTACAGTTTCTCGTCATTGAGTTTGAGATGGCAGAAATTGTCCTGCTTTTTTATATTACAGCAACAGAATGGCTAATTCACTTTGTCAGCTGCAAAAACAGTGAAATAGAAAAAGCAAAGACAAGCGTCTGACGGAAGAAGTCCCATTAGCACTGTACACCTCTGCAAAAACGCTTTCCTGCTTTTGTATGTATTTGGATTAGTTTCAGTTCACTTGTACGACAACAATCTGTGCACTCTTGTCCACGCAAACACAATTCCCTTCTGCAATCTCTCAACTACTTAAGGGATTTGCAGACACTTCTAAGCCAAATCTATTTCCACTCCTACACAGTATATCTCTGTCACTCCGTCTCAGTGACAAAGACACTGAGGCGAGCTGTAAAACACGCTTTTGACATGATCCCCTGGCATGCCTCTCATGGCGAGGGACACATTCATTTGTCGGGCAGACTGACAGACAGTTCAAAGGGTCGTCAGGCTGACACCGAAAAGGGGACAGTAAACACACCACAACCGTCTCAATTAGCGGCCATGGCCTTTGATTCACAGCTGTCATGCTTACATCCTAGAAATAGGTCTCATCATGTTAAATGTGTGCCAATCACACACGCCTCAGGGCAACAGAGCTGAGGAGGCGGCGCTGGAGAGTTGAGATTGCAGCGCCCTGATGTGTGAGTTTGAAGAAGTTGAATCGCATGAACTGAAAAGATTAAATAAGTTTTACAGCTGCAGGAAAGAAAGTCTGCACAGAGGTGGAGTTTTGACTCGGACAGCTGAACGGTGGTTTAGAGGATGACAACAAATTCTTTCCATAAGTGGCGAGCTGCGTGGTGACGAAATAATGATTGGATCACAGAGGGAAATTTCTCCAAAGACTGGCATTAGCATTGACCCCCATCCTCCTCCCTCCCCCTCTCCACCTGTTCAGCTCCACACCTCCTCCCTCTCCTCGTCCTCTCCAATCTATCCACCTAATGAATTTTTACCTGGCACAGACTGTTTTAAACTCCATTTGGACTCGTGCCTACAATTACCTCCTCAGAGTCTCCAAAGTAACTGCGCACAGCCTAATTAGTATGCATTATCAATTAACAAACTTAATAGCTGGCAGATTGATTGGATCCTCCGTAGAAGGGGGCAGAGCTAAAGCGAAACACAAAATGAAAAATCATCTCCCTCTGCGCTTTTCATTTCTCTCACACACAGATTCAAGCGTGTGTGTGTGTGCTTGTAGATGGTGGAAGTACACAACGTTGTACATAAACTCACTATTTGTTGGCTTTTTGTGATTTTTGTGATGTGAAACTTTGATAATTTTTTAAAGTGTCCATCAAATCTGGGAAATATGAATGTAAACTATGTATACACAGTTTGGGCTATTTGAACTTGATATTGCATCATTAATGAAAATACGGCAGTGGAAGAAATATTAAGCTGCTTTACGTTAGAAATGTAAAGCTCCTGCATAAATAACCGTATGTAAATGAAAGTATTACCATATGTGTTTAAAGTCATTTTAATTATGTATCACCATGTGAGCAACATTTGAGTGTTGTATCCAGGCCATGATTAAATAAAATGTCCTTCTTTATAAGCTTAATTACCATACATGTGATAATTGGTGACATAACTGAGCATGACATAGTGCTATCATTTAGGGAATCCTTAAATACAAGTCCATTTATTTGTCAATCACTTTAAAATATAACTGTACTTTTTTCCTATTGGTCAATGAGATGTGTGTGAATAATAGAGGAGATCCAGATCTTTTACTTAAAAGGGTAAACATGTAAATAATACAACAAATATTCTCTAACAAGCATTTAAGATTTACTTCATGAAGTATGTAACTATTTCCATCCCATCAGTGTGGGAATATTATCTAACCTCTACCTCTGTGGAGTTCTTTGCCCCTGATCTGACTGCAGATGTTATAAAAATAGAACCAAGCACTACAAATTAAGATTGACCAGGAGTATAAAATTGATGCTGTAGATGTGGTATTTCTTATGCTTCACTTCTGTAATAACAAGTTTGATGTACATGCAGAGAACGACAGGGTCAACAGCATCATTATCTCTGATTAAGGTTACAAAGCTGTTATTCTAATCAATAGTTTTGAGTATAAGCCGTAAAAATCTTCATTTTCTATGGAATTTTTAAAGTTTTACTGTAGCCTGGTGACAAAAATGAGAAAACAAACCGCATTCTTACAGTCTGACAGCTTTTACTGATTGAATTTCAACATGTTAACAAGCTGAAATTAAAAGAAAATACGCTATAAATTATTACTGCCCAGTCCAAAACCTAGCAATGTAGCAATAGAGGGAGAGAACAATTTACATGATCAGTTGTTTTGAGTGGGATTTTGTTGTTGTTGTTTGTTTGTTTGTTTTTGTTTCAGGTGACAATAATCAGTTGTAACTGACATAAGTGGTTTGGATGGGGCTGACACAATAAATAACAACTTCTTATTTCATCATAAGCACGTAGAATTTTTTTCTGTAATGTCAAACATGGCTATGGTGTGATTTGGAAAGGCAGTTTAGACCTGTGGCAGTTTTGGCGACCGTAAAACAACATCATTTTGCAATTTTCTTCGTTCATCGTGTTCTGGACCAGGATGGATAACGTGCAGTCTGATGTGAGACTCTATTAATGTATTCTATTGCAGGAACTAATGAAACATTCTTTATACTGTCATCTTCTAGTTCCTATATAACCTATTGCAGTGGTTCCCAAACTTTTTATCGACAACAACGATGTCAAGACCCCCACGATCCCACTACCACATGCACCCTGAAGAAACGTATGAAGAAATGTGCCAAAACACAGTCTTTAGTTTATGGATGCTACTTCGTTAATTATAAATAAAACCAGTGGCATAAAGAATTATCATCCTCTGCTTCAGTGTGAGGCGTTTTAAACGAGGAAACTCTGCAAACTACTTCAGGTGAGTCGAGCTTTCGATGAGACGGATGCTGCTTTAGTAAAACAACTCTGCTATATGACGGATGCATCATTTATTTCTAAAGTAATTAACAGGCTTTTCTTTGTATTCAGGATGAGAAGTCCACAAGTGGCGTCACGCTGTCAGATGCTGATATTTAGATCCGTTCAACACACTGGGGTCTGTCTTAAATACCCACCATTGTCCATGACCATCACTTTACCATTACCTGGTCCAGCTTCAGGCAAGATATGCCTCATCATATTTTCTTGTCTTTATTTTTCGCCGTTAAAATCTGTTGTTGATTCATCACAGTTTTTCCATTTGTACTTTCACAAATTTGTCCCCCCAACCTCCCGCCCCCCAGTTTGGGAACCACTAGCCTATAGTAATTTATAAAACAAAACAACATTTAACTGTAAACAGTGAAATGTACTGCAGCAGGGGTGTAAAGCAGTATAAAATGGAAAGTGTTTAAAACTGCCAACTCTATATACAATGCCAACATATTAGATACACTTAAACTGTACACAACATAGCTAGTTAACAGTAAAGACTGTATAATCGTGAAGTATTCATTTTTGTTTGGGTACAACCTTAAAAAAGGAAAAACTTAACCCACTAATGTGTAAATATTGTGAAAAATAAGTTATTTTCTTCAAACTACTCGAGTACTAAACAAACAGCAAGTGAAAACAAAAATGTCTAAACGACTAATGTTGCAAATAGGACATGAACCCTGGTTTCCTGGGTGAAAGTCCTGCAACCAGACAGCAAGTGAAAACAGTAACTGAGGACAAAAAACAGAAGAAAACAAATGCAAGTTTAAAACTAAAATAAAACAAAGCCCAAATATAATATGAAAACACAGAAAGGAGACCAAGCAGGACATGAACCCTAGTCTGCTGGGTGAAAGTCCCCTAACAAAGCTGTCACTGAAAATCAAACAATAACATGAAAGTATGTCTAAAATCCAAACAAAAAAACAAAGTATGAAATGAGGAATGAACCGCAGTCTCTTGGAGGAAAGTCCAGTGTCTCATTGTGTACACTTTGTGCCTATTCACAAAAGTTAAAGAAAAGAAAAAGGGGATTTCACACTTTTCTAACTTTGGGTATAAAACAGCTTTTTTGTGACACTAGTTGTGTGTTTTACAACAACATAGCTGTTACACAAATGAATGTGAAGCCAAGCAACATAATCTAATGGCAATGAATACAAAAATTCCACTTTGTGACTCTTTTCCCATGTTATTTATATGCATTGGTGTCATTTTATGTTGTTAAAATCCCACCCAAATGGTGATGGTTTGGGTCGTAGTGCAGGGCTAGGTGTCATCATGTCACAGTACATTGCATGAAATGTCACACAAAACTACAAAAATGCATTCTAATAACAGGCAACATGATTTGGTGATCAATAATTACATCTCTTTAAGAGAAGTGAGCACCACATGAACCTGCACATCATAAAATTCAGGCAGTCAGGCAACAGCAAAACAGCTATGTAGAAAATAGTCTACTACAAGTTGCATTCATGCCTTAGAATTTCTATATTTACTATTATAGTAATGCTCCACTAAGATACCACTCTTAATGTTTACGATGAGTTTCATCACATATGTCCTTTCACGACTTTAACACAAGGCATGGCCCTGTAAATGTAAGAAGAGACAAAGGATGAACCCTGCAGTAACTCAGTATTATGAGCTTTATGTAGAAGAAAAGCAGATGATGGAAGCCGTGCTGGTGAAAAATGAAAAACAGCTTTCCTCGAGATGTAAGTGGCAGCCATGGAAGGCATGTTAGGCAAAATAAACCAATTTGTCAGGGAGATAAAAATGATAGGACAAGCATTCATTCTCTGGACAGTGACGTTGCCATTAAATTGTGCTGTCTGACATAAAAGTCGCTGAATGGATGGGAATGTCTGCATTTTTCATTCTTCTCTTAATTAAGCCACCTGTTTCCCAAAAAGCTCTTCAGAATGATCTCAGAAGAAAACAGATCACATGATGTGTTTTTGGTGTGGCTGGTCTGTGCTATGAAACATAAAAACTCAGCATTTGGTCCAAATATCATTTTAAAAATCTTCCTCTTGTCTGTGTGCCGAGCGGAGATATTATCCAGATTGCCAGTGTTAAAGTCAGTCGACTTATTTTCTCTTATAGCAGCTACTTATCAGCATTCAATCAGTCCAGATTATTTAACTGCAGTGCGTGTTATAAAGGGGAAAATAATCCACCTTAATATCAGTCTTTATCTGCAGCACTAATGCTTGAATAACATTCATAAACGCATTACCAAAACAAGTTTGACAGAGTCGCTTTAGATGCAAATTGGCCGATACGTCCTCAGCTTTAAGTGTGCTGTCCGTGGTGCTAAAATTAATGCTGCACTGATTCTCTGCATGTGCATTGTAATGAATGCAAACATTTTCACCTGATTCAAATGGTTTGATTAAAGAAACTTGCTTATTTACATAAATATCAATAAGAAGACATTATGACAATTACCCGCCCTATTGGCCACCAACTTTATATGCTTGAAAATATACTTTATTTTCATTAGGAGGCATGAAATGCAGTCATTAGAGCATTAATTAGGGCCACTATAAACAATTATCTAGGTTAGTATTTCAGTTATCCTGTAATGGGTCATTGTTGTGATAGAATCAACACCACCGTGAGACTAATTTCTACACAGGGCCACTTAGGACAGCACAAAGGGCGTGAATTCCTGCACCAAGAAAGCGAACAAATAGAATAATGTTTGTGCTTTTACGAGGGGTTTCTGTGGTAGAAATGGCCTCTCAGCACAAAAGCAAAGGAGTCCAGAGAATAAAAAAAAAACAATCCATTACCTGGTGCAAACACCGGTTGTCGAAATAGTTCATAGTGCGGTGATACAGCAGCAGAAATGTGCTGTAAATGCAGGGAAGCAGCGAAATTGAGGAGTCACATACAATGAGCGTCACCTCAGGGGGGGAGGATGCAGTGGCCTGAGGGGTGGGAGGTGGGGGTTAGGGTGAGGGTGGGGGACAGATTCAGCAAAACACTGCAATAACTTTGGAGGAATAACAGAAACATGTCGCTCCTTTAATGTGAAATATTGAAGATTTTTTTTTATTCTTACTGAAAGAAAAGAAGTGAAAAGTGTGATATGGGGAGATGTACGGTGGCCCTGAGGTTCAAAACACAACAGTATGTAAGAAAACAACATCTTGCAGAGAACAAAAACAAAACAGTTTCAGAGTTGTTTTTATCTCAAATAATCTTTCAGTATTTATGTTTTTATTAAGTTCTGTGTTGTTTTTTTAAATATATTCTCAGTTCCATCATTGTGTTTGTTTTGTTACAGTTATGTTCATGTTTCACAGATTTTGTTGTATTTTTGTCTAATGTATAATTTTGCATCTCAGGTCGACATATCGGAGGAACCAAAGATAGATTAGAAGGTGATGAGGAGATTCGTCTCCCTATTTGTTGACCAATTAACTTCAGAATTGAGACATCTGGTTCACAAAAGTATAAATGTAGATCACTGAATAATAATTTTTATCATTTCTCAAGAAAAAAATTGAAGCTCTTCAATTAGCTTCTCAAATCCCAGCACTTTCTGCTAACATGGAAATAAAACATTTAAGGGGTTTTGGAAGCTATTTTGAGGCTATTTTGATCATAAACCAGCAGTTAGTTGCAACAATATTAAGTAATGTTATTGCAACAGCACTGTATGGACTTTTTTCATATCAAATGTTGAGTTGAACATTTCTAAAATGTGTTTATGTTTGTAGCAATGACAGAAAAATTATTCCCTGAAGTAAAAGTAAGGTTGCAGAAAAATCTTAATACAATAATTTCCCCGTGAAAACATGCTTTGGCTTGCAAAACACATCTTTTAGTGTCATAATATCTACTTAGTTGGATTATTACTGATAATGCCTTAATGTAAAAGCAGGAAAGCATGTAGCATTTGACTAATGCATGTATTAGAGTGCATTTATCACAGTTTTTTTTTATCAAAAAGATCTCAAATGACTGCAATCTAACCACAATGCTGAAGTACACAAGAAAATAAAGTATAGGCCACAGAAAGGGATGCAAATCGTAATAAGAGCTCCCAGACAGCTCTTAAATTGTGTCTAATCGACTGATAGCACGTTTAAAATGCGAAAATAAGGGACTTATCGCTAGCACTGATTGGATTTGTAAAGCTAAATGAACATGAGAAGGTTTCAAATGGCTAAAAAAAAGGCTCTGAGAGCAAAATGCGTGCTGTCATTAGGAAAACACAAGATACACCAAAGGATCTGTCATAAGGTGAGTGATAAGGAGACAGATGAAAGGAGTGTGAGCATACAAAGGCATGTGCTTCAGTTTTGTGTGCCAGCATGTGGCTGCGGGAGCCTCCTTCATCGTCAGTTTCGCTTTTTTCCCCCCACACTGATGTATATTTCGTTGTCCACCGGCTTAATTTTGATTTATAGTCCGTCCATAAATTAGAAAAATATGTTTTAGAATTCCATCCCGCGGAAAAAGCGGCCCGTGATGTCAGGGGATTGGGTGATATTTAAGATGTCAGAAATACATATTGGATTAGTGTGCTTTGTTCCCCCGCGAAAGCAGGTGTTTAATCATAGCTGATGGCTGGAGCGAAATGCGTTAGGACAGGCCAGGCACCAAAAAACTGGAGCTGCGTTCCCATTGCGATAAATCATACGGCCCAGTGTTGTTACATTCACACTCAAATGCCCTCCCTTCCTCTCCCCGCCACCGTCTCCTCCCTCCCCTCTTGTTCTGCCTCCCTCCCTCACGCACGCGCTCTCAGGTATGTAATCATCACGCGCTTCTCCCACCTTTTGCACCTGCAGGTTAAATCAACTGATCAGCAGAGTAATTGAAGCAATAGTCCATAATATGAGCCTGATGCAGTGACAGTAAAATAATTACTGTTATTAATTTAATGCTTTGCCCTAATCAGGATTTAGATAATTTGCCTTAAAACCTTTTTTTTTCTTCTTCATATTGCAGTGCAGTAGGCAGCACAGGTGAGATCTCTTGTCATTTCCTCACATTAGCACGGATGAGCAGTTGTGGACAAACCCAACTACAGGCCCCTTTTTAAGCTGATATAAATCTAAATGACGCAAATTAATGCCATCCATCATAGAAACTTTCAAGGAAAACCCGCCTTTCTAGGAGCAGAATACATCTGATATCAGTAGTTTGATTATCTTCCACGGGAAGTTACCTCTTCGTGACTCCATAACAGCATTATCATCTTTTTTTTTCTTTTTCTCTTTTCCTTTTTTTATACTGACTCGCGTCCAGTATGGCGACCTGTGCGTGGCTCGGTTCGCCGGGGGGATCAGCTGAGAAATGGATGAGAGTTGGGAGCTCAGAAGGCTGCACGGGAGGAGGAGGAGGAGGGGGAGGAGGGTGGTGGGACGTTTAGGAGAGCAAACATTTTCAAGGTCACCCGGTGAACTGGAACCAGGGAGGGGAGATGCATGGGGAAAATAGTGCGTTTTGACACCAGCGCGCCGTTTGATTAAAAGGCAAAGTAATGGGTTTAAACACACGCACCGAGAATGCCGCCAGACTGTGTTGGCTTTTTTTTGTTCCACCCGCAAATTACTTAACGGTGCAGTGATGGAAATAAGGTTGTAATGTTTGGTAATGGAAAAGAAAGTCTATATAGGCTATTCCTCTTTTTTCTCTGCTCTTTTTGTTTTCTGACATACACAAAATAAATTGCCCGAGCTAATAACCATAGCGCATGAGATTTTCCCTTTTTTTTTTTTTTTTTTTTAGCACTTCCAGTGAGTGAATTGGGCCTTTTTTTTCTGCTTCTCTTTACCTTAACAGTAATGGTGAAAATGATGAAACATCAGTCTTGTAACATTCACAGTTGTGACTCTTGTGTGTGTGTGTGTGTGAGAGAGAGAGAGAGAGAGAGAGAGAGAGAGAGAGAGAGAGAGAGAGAGAGAGAGAGAG
>JAOXYM010000020.1:4169681-4202297 GCA_028567055.1 Leptatherina wallacei
TAACAGTAATGGTGAAAATGATGAAACATCAGTCTTGTAACATTCACAGTTGTGACTCTTGTGTGTGTGTGTGTGTGTGAGAGAGAGAGAGAGAGAGAGAGAGAGAGAGAGAGAGAGAGAGAGAGAGAGAGAGGCTGGTTTGGACTTGAAATTAAAGAGGAAAAAGGAGGTAAAACGCCAAGCCTGCAGTTCAAGGTGTGCGTTAAGAGGGGAGCCTTAAACGCCTCACAGAGGCACCTGCAGAAATGAAGGAACCTGCAGAGCAGAACAAAGAGGATTGCAAAACACACTGGAAGATGATTTAATGCAGGGTGCGTGGGGAAAACAACCTCAAGCATATTAGCTTCAAGAGAGAAGTGCTAATCATGCGTGCGCGCCAGTGGGAATACCACCTGCAAATCAAACCTGCACGGCTCGCTAAATATAGGCTTTATTGAACATGGAAATTCAATAATCAAAGTACCTTGAAAACGAGAGCAGAAATCCACTGAGAGGCTCAGAAGGCCGCTGGATTTCTCTGTTTCTGTCTGTCTGCGGCTGTGTTTATCCTGGAACCACCTCGTCAATGAGTCTCTTAATTCGTCTCTAATTCCGCGTGTCAGGGCCGTGTATCCCCGCTGTCCCGCCCAATGGCCCTTTGTCGCCCAGTTTTCAACTCTCCCCAGCATTACTCAGTTCAATGACACACGGCAAATTGCATTTAATAAATTAGCTTAATGGATTCGACGATCGGTTAGCGGGCACGGTGTTTCCTCTGGTTAAGCAAAACATTTATATCCCCACAATCACTCCCGTCTCTCGTTTTCTTTCACTGGCACACTTCTCTACAGGAATATGAAGGCCCACCCCCCACCCCCACCCTTCTGAGCTGTGCCCAATAATTTGCTGATTTTCAAATAATCATGTGTTCTTGAGCTGACCTGTGCGTCAGGTCTGTTTCCTTTCACCCCTCTGTCTAAACCTGCGCGTAAAGGTGATCTAAAAAACGTTTGAGGCCATAAATCACAATCATCATCACCATCAGCGCGAGCATCATCTTCCACTCCTGCAGCCACGCTGACTGCACGCGGTTAAATGTCACAACAACCCTTTATGGCTTCTGCATGTTTGGTTGCGCAAAACAATCTCATCGGACATTATTGATGTTACAGATGTTATAGTAATCAAATTATCGGCCTGTGAAGGGCCCCTCTGTCACCGCGCCGCGTGATGAATTATTGTAAAGGTCACAGGCTGCTCTGCTGGAGCTTTATGGACGGTTTGTATGCTCAGGTGAGCGCCTCCAGGGCCGGACACCCGGTGTCTCACACGTCCACACAAATATGCACACACTTTATTCGCTCAGATTGAAGGGGTAGGGGGGGGGGGGCTTAAATCTCGAGGGAGAGGAGGTTGAGGTGAGGGTCACCTTTTCCTTTCTTTTTTTTCCTAAAACAACTTTACCCTTTGTATTACAGATAATCGGAATTTAAGTTCCCAGGAGCATTTTGGGCTGAGAAAAAAAACTAGTAAAAAAAGTGGCTCTCAGTTAAAGGGAAAGTCTGGTGATATTTTTTCTTGCAGTACAAAATTCACATAAACCAACAATTTACAGACGTCTCTGGTGAGTGTTTTATATGCAAAGCCTGATAAATTCTTAATTCCTCAGTGTATCAGATTGTTACTGTTGTCCAAAATCTCTTCAAAATACACCGTTTTTTAAAATCATTTCTCAAATTATGAAAGCACAGGAAACTTATGTTGTTGTTTGTTTAATGGAACAGGGGGGGGGGGGGTATAACATGGAATAATGGAGAATTTAGTTTTTATGTCAAAGAAAGACATGTTCAGAACCAACTCTTTTCTCCGCATGCATAACTTAGATATTGATGTTTTTTGCTTCTGCTTTAAACTAAATGGGCTTCGATCATGTGTTGCACATCAATGCTACCTTGATTTTATTAACGGTTGTGTATTTTTATGTGTGTTCACACAGACATGTGTACGAATTGAAACCAAAATGATCAAAAAAACTAAACTAAAAAGAATAGCAGAATACAAGATATGAATATCAAAAATGATTATAAAAGTATTCACAAACTGAGTTATCCATAAGTCAATTGTCAAGCAAAATGCTGAGTTTATATATGAAGTCAGATTTGTTCCTGCTAGCCCCTCTGCTCCTGATTCTGTTCTACCCAAATTTAACCCTCAATTTGTCAAAATGATTACCTGAACTTTCACAGACACTGTTATTTCTGGCTTATCAGGACAGTTTATGAACCTTTGACAGAGTATTCTGGCAACTAGTGGAGGCAACAATGAATTGAACTGAAAGCAGAAGGTAAAGATTATTTTTAAGAGTATTTGGTTACAAAAAGGGTCACAATAGTCCAAATAATTAGCATAACCCAGTAGATATTCAACAAAAGGAACCCTTAATCTTCTCTATCTGCAATATACTGTATGCAAGTTTTACATTAATCAGATTTTTTCTAATAAGAATAATAATGAACATTATAATAAGAATCATTTAAGTAAGGACAGTGTAAGAATGGGGATCTTTAAAAGAAAGCTTCATTGGTTAAAATCAGCTGGTTTCAGCATTTACAGACACTGTCAACACAACACTGAGCTCTGAAGTTCAAACTAATTCAAAGACTATTAGAAAAGATGGACTCAAGCTCTTTTAGCGATGAACAAATCATGAGCACACTTAGGGGAGTGGATTCATTCTTCTTTTAGTGTCAGCCTTTTCAACTCCATTCATGCCATTTTTATGAAAGGAGTTGGATATGGCGGCCTAAATAAGTGTGCAGCACTGCAACAAGACAAAGCACACATACAGAAAACCCAACAACCAAGCACATTAACATTTTAGAATTGCAAACCAACAAGCTAAAACAATATTTCATAAGCATAGCAACGCTTTTATAAGGCAGAAAAACCAAATACAACAATATTTCAGAAAATACAGTGAAATGAAACAACACCAAAAACACAAAACAATGAAAACAGTATTTCAGAAAAAAGACAATGAAAACAACTAAAACAAAAGCAAACTGTTTTGAAGTTGTCTTAAAGTGTTTATATTTTCCATTTTACAAGGATCTAAAGAAAATAATATGCAAGCAGTGACTGTGGCATTACAATAAATGTTCTAATGAAAACAGCAGACAGGTTTATTAAAAGATGCTCTGCACTATCTTGAAATAGAAATATGTATATAATCTGATTCCGTTTGCAGCAACCAAACAAGATATTTCTAATGATTATTAGAAATATGAAGCTGATTTGCCTTCTGCACAGACTTGCGGATTCTGGTTTATAAGTGTATAAACAACGCTGATCAAGTGAGGGAAAACACACAGTCAAATAATATATTCACTTGCAGTAATCTGATGGATTCAGAGTAAGATTTGTTTGAGCTGCTGGTTTTTTACTCTGCTGGTTTGGAGGGAAGCTTTGCTGTCACTCCAGGCCACATTAATCCAGGCGCAATTAGTTGTCGGAGCGCTGCTGTTCTGTTTGATGATAGCCTTGGGCTGAGCACGGAGAGCCCTAATCAGGAGAGTAAACTCCGCTATATTTCAATTTGGGAGGGCGCTCTTCCGCTCCGGGGGGCTGTGGCACCGGTGATAAATAAAACGCCCATTTACTCCCCCGTTCGCCTACCGCCGACATCCAAACTGCACTCACCACCAGGCCGGTAATCATAGCCTGCGTTTGGACGCCGAACATAAATCACACAATTGGAAACGCCATGATTAGGGATGCCAAACTCAAACAAATGCAGCGTGTAACCTTGTCAGGCCCCCGAGCTGATATGAAATCATCTTCAATGAGAAATGAAACAAAATGGAACAATTGACTCATATCCAAATATTCAGTCCTGTGTGAAGTTAGAGCAAAGCAAAGCTCAAGCAGTCCGCACAATCACCAGCCTAACAAGATTACAACCTCCTCTCATGTAATCCCCCTGTATTATGACACATCTGTTATTCACCGATGTGACAAAGGTGAGTCGCCCGAGTGGGCCAGGCCTTAAACTCCTTTCAAATGTTAACCAGCATGTTCCTGAAGCTGCTTAAAGTGTTAATTGGCTGATTGAGTCCATTTATGTAATCCCTCAGTTTCACCGCTGCCCTCAAACCCTCCAAACCCGCCAGTGGATTTGGGTGAAGTGCTGCGCACGATCTCTATTCAAATATTTCCATATGACAACTGCTCACAGACCACTCCAATTAAAGGCCAGTCACTTTCTATTTAAGCTGCCTCAATAGATCGCCGCCGTGTGCGTGGAGCAAACAAAAGGTCTTTCCAAAGCATTTAACTCCCCAAAAGTGACTCTGGTCGACCTGGGATCCGCCCCCTCAGACCATCTCAGGGGATTAGATGCTGGATTTGGGAGGAGAATTGGGTTTGCAACACTGCCTTTCCCCCCTATTTCTTTTCTCTTTTACGCTAAAGAGGGGACTGTCTGTGCGTGCTCAGCAGCGTGAAAATGAGATGCGCATTTAAATCTGAGAGCAGTGTCCACCGCCTGTGGCCAAGCGGTGCCAGGAAAACCCGCCCGCCCCACAGGCCGGCCTGCCTGGGGTTAATTAAGCGGCCTTCAGAGCTGCAGAAGCAAGAGAGACCAGGTTGGATTCTTTCTACATCTGCGATTTCAAATTCATCCAATCCCCACCGGTAAAGGGAGGATTTTAAATAGCAAATTAGCATTCAGATGAGAGGCGGGCGCGTTATAGCGCTTGACTGCAGAGCGGGACATGGGAAGAGTTAGATTATATTTCTTATATGAGGGGAAGGATACTAATGACTGCACATGGCATCATTTGCATTTAACCGGACAAAACGTGAAGTTCACTCAGCCAGAGGAACTTAATTCACCCACAGATGCGTTTTGGTGTGAAGTCAAACCAACTTTTTGCAAACTGTAGTTCACCAAACTGGATATGACTAAGCTGAAAACAAATATTTGGGGATTTTTCAGCTGAGTTCTCTTTTTATGCTGTCAGAAAATGAAGAATGTGACAGCATACCAAAATATAAAGTGGTGAAACAGCATAACTTCAGTTAGCTGGTCCCCATCGCATTAATTTTGCATCATTGCATTTATCTGGTCGCTTTTTTGATGGATATTTGACATCAAAACAAACTGATAGTCCCATAAAATACTCCACATGTGTATTCAAAACTTTTACACAAATAGCAAACACTTTTGGGCCTACTATTGGCTTTCTTAAGGAGTATTTAAGGCTTAGTTACAGTTATGTGGTCAAGAGGTGGCCCAAAGGTCATGTGCCTGCCTAACTTGGGTTATGACCTGTGTTGTATCTGCTCTATGTGGCCTACATTTCATAATCTTGCTTTGAAATAAATTGCATTAAGTGTTGCAGATGTGATGTTTATGTGGCTGAAACAGACAAAATACCAACAAAACCAATTAATCAAAACCAAATATGCTTCGTATTTCATTAAAAAATTCTGTGATTCTTCTTTTCTGATTGTACAGATTTTAGTGAGCCAGCAGTAAAAGGACATTTACATCAAAGCTTTCAGATGTTTTTCAAATAATCATTTTCACTCTCATAGATTATTCAGAAGCGAAAGGAGACGTATAAGAGAAAAGGTGCGAAGAGTAAAAAACTGATTTACATTTCAAAAGTATTTTCTTCCTTCTATTGAAAAAGAAACTCAACAACATGATCAATAAAGCTGGTTTAGGATAAATACTTCTTTCTATGGGGAGTTGTGAGCTATAAGCTAGATGAACTATTTTCATTTGTTTTTTATTGAGTTTTTTTAGGTTGGTGATTAATGCTGGTTGGATAAACTTGATTAATTTACTTGTAACCAATTGAAGCTTTTAGTGCCTTCAGTCAGAGGCTTCTTCAGCTTGTATTAAATAAGGATGAGAACAGGAGCTCATTTCTACTGATGACTCGACCCATGAATTGGTTCATGTCTTGTATTTAAATTAATTATTTAGGTAAACAAAACAAAAACAAAAGAGACCCTGCAAAATTCTAATTTCCTTTTACGGTTGATCAACTATAATTCACTTCAGATCAAAACTCTTTAGTTTGATCATATTTAGATCTGTCAACTGAGAACAACATTAAATAAATTGCATATTAAGGAACTAAAACAAGTTTCATTTTGGGCAATGATTTGTTATGGAGTCTTTTGCAATCCTGTGAATTCACCCATGTGGGAATAATAAAGGATCGTATCTTATCTTATCCGTTTATGTGTCTTGAGGCATGTTTCTAAAAGATTAATCAATTCAATTTAAATTAAAAAAAACTTGGCATATATCAATCACAAAGAGCAAAGAAAGGAAACAAATCTTCACACCTGACAAGAAGAAAATGAAGAATTTAAACATTTTACTTGATAAAAACTAATTAATCTGTCATCAGAACAAACTGATTAACTTTATAAACACTTGATTACTTCTCTGTGGTGGTAATGGTATTATTTTTTTGTTCGAGGGTTTTTAAATTGAGGCATCACAAAATCCCAAAGTGAAGGTGAACAGTCTGAACCCACCAAAGATTTAATTTACTCTGTTTAAAAACAGAGAAAAGCAGAACATTTGTTTTTTTGAGACATTTCTAAATATTCTCAGCTACAACTCTGCCAAATTTGGTTCTAGTGAAACAAATAACAGAAATACTGCATCTACACGAGTCACAGCAGACCTGAAAACAGTTACTTTTACACTATTTGAGTCATTTGCAATAGTTTTCTTTTTTTTAAATACTGAAATAATGAGTCACTTATTTCCAAGTTAACAAAACCCAAATAAGTCCCTTTGGAAACCATTGCATTCTACTAATATGTTTTCTCACTAGATTTAAACATTTTATGGTTCTTTGAAGTTCATTACAAGATTTAATAGGAGAATTTTGAAAGATATCAAAAGTTTTTGAATGAATGTCGTGTAAATGCGTCAGAAATGACCTCGCAATGTTTACAAAATCTCCCCCTGTGAGTAATAATAAAGTTGAAATCAAATCTAAATGGGCTGACGTAGAATATACCAAACATCAATAGGATCACTGTTTTTTTTTTTAGATTTAGAAAGAGGATGTTGATGAAACAAAAAACTCAAATTAACTTTAACTTTACACCAGTCAGATGACGCAACAAGCCAATCATCATTTACACTTTGAAACACTGAAAACATAATTATATGTTTACACATTCCATCTCTTAAAAGTAACAGCTATCATTTTCATTATTTATGGTTCTTTTGTATCAGTAAAATCAGGAAACAGGAGCAGAAAAGTACAAATCAGAAACTCTGGTGTCTTGCTTAAAAAATGACTAAAATAATCAATAAGATAATCAATAAGATCAGAGGACTTCACTTTCAGACTGCAGGTTTACTTCTAAAAATAGAAAAAGAGCCTATGCTCTCCTATGGAAGGAGTTCCAGATTGGGTTCAGGAAGCAGACACACTCTCTACCCTTAATATTAGACTTAGAACTTCCATTTTTATAAAGATTATAGTTCCTATGCTTCCTGGTATCCATTAGGGAGCAGAAGACAAGCATCAGATCGTATACTACAGGGTTTTAAACAAAGTTTTTACCATAAAGTGATGCAAAATATATCAGAAACTGTATGTATAAAATATGATACATTTGGCTTTATAGGGTTAAATGACATGATGGGAATTTAATGACTCGTGGCAAGTTAAATGTGTTAGCCACAACCATGTATATTTTAGTGAATCTCTAACTCTGGAAGTCATAACTTGTAGAGCTAACCAATAAGAGTGGAAGGGAAATAGAAAAGAGTGAGAACTTTGCAAAATAAACAGGATAGATTAGCTTCCACTATCCCCATTCTACCCTCTGACGAGCATATGTGGCTAAATGAACACTCATCATGACATTTGAACATGTATGCAAATATAAAACATTGAGATGTTTAATGATCGAAACATAAACAGCATCTATGTACAAATTTGTGCTTGGTGGACTAAGACAGCTATTTCACAATCGGTTAGGAGACCAGTCTGATGTAGCCACCAGGATGTCACTTACTGGTTTGTGGATATTTTGAGGCTGTGAATACATCGTACTTTGTCCGTCACCATCTTAGCTTTTACAAACTGCCCATTAAGACCAAGCAGTGGAAAGTAGCGGCTTGATCACATGGCGGCCATACTCCACAGCAAACCTACTTTATTGACACTAAAACAAAATGAACATCATGCTGTTATGAAGAAGCAGAACGCGAGTGATTGAAATGATAAAATAAATTGAGCGGTTGTGATTTTGTCAACACGAGCTGACTTCTTTTTGGAACCAAAGGAGCCGCCCCCTGTTTGCTATTAGATAAAAAGCAAGTGTTTTTATAAATAGAGTCTTTGAACTTGTTATATCAGTGAAGTGTCTGGACTTTAAACTTGAAGACAACATAGGAAAATGCCCCTCCCCCCCTTCCCCCTCCCAGAAGTCTAAAGAGTTTGACCCACAAACATTAACTTGACTAGCAGTAAACACCAACAAATCCTGAGAATGTTTTCCAAAGTCTCATCTCTAATTATTATAGATAATTCCAGGAGAACAGTTCGTTCTGAGGGGGAAATAAACTCCTGTGAAAACATAATGCACCAATGCACCATATAACAAGGGGCAAATAAGCACCCACAACTATTCAGAGTAAGCAAATCATGACAGAAAGCAAATTCAATTTTCTAAATGCAACTAAATCCCTTGAATGAGCAATAAATTCATTGAAAACAGAAACACTTGCACGCTGACGCACTTCGTCTCTGATTTCCAGCCTCCACTCTGGCTTTTATCATCATTGAGAGGCTGATGCAGATTCAAAGTGTTTGCAGCCTGAGAGGCCCGGCACTCTGCTTGCGCTGCTTTATTGTGTGCTCGCTGTCAAATACAGGTCTTCATTAGGAGCATCTACAGACTTGGCGAGGGGGCTTTTGTGTGTGTGAATCACTGTGGTTTATGTGTCTTTTGCACCACTAATATGCCACTATGTCAGATGGAGTCTGTTTTAGTGCAAGCCTTTATGGGGGCAAATTGGTGGCGAATAGCACAGCGGAGCACTTTAACAGCACTCACCTTCCCCTCACCCCTTTTAACTTATTAACTTATATTAACTCATTTTAACCTGTCAACAGGGCTGAATCTGTATCACAAATAAATCCCAGCCACGGGTGTGGATGGGTGCAAAATGTGTTTACCTCTGTGTGAATCCACACACTCAAGCTTTGTACCTCCCAGTCACTATTAATGAAGCCGATCTTTATTTTGACCGTGTGATCACTTTTAATGCACTTGAGAGGTTTTTAAAGTGCAATCAAATGCTAATTAAAGGCTAGTAGTGTTTTTTTCTTTTTCTTAAAGTCTGACCATAAATGCTTTTATTCAGTGTTTTCTTTTGTGCTTGCTTTCACTACAGAGGAAGCATAAGTATGAGTCAATTGTTAAATGCACCTGCAAGGCGGCCCTCGGCGAACAGTGCTTCTATTTAAAAGGACAGAAAAATGGAGGGTAAACAAAGTGATAAAAGCAGCCTTTTAAAGAATTTGCAATGATTAGGTTTTCTTTGCCTTTTGAGCAACAGCATAAAGTATCAGTGCATCTGCACATAAAGCCACAGCATGTACATATTCCTTGATGCTGCTTTTCAAGGTTTGAAATATCCAATTAAAGGAAAATGTATTCTTTCCTGAAACAAGCTTTGACAATTCTGTCTCAAATCTACTGAATGATATTTGAAGCTAAATCGGTCAGGTCATTAAATACATTGCAGGTGCTAACCTGTTGAAAAACCGTTCCTCCTCGTGTCCTCTGGACTGCAGATTGATAAATGTGGGACACCAAAAAAGGAAAGTGAAAAATCAAATCAGCAGAGTTGAATGTGTCTGCCCCCCCTAATGAGAATTTGATTGAACATTTCAGTGTGGAAACATGTAGTCATTAGAGTCTGTGCTCCAAAGAAGCACTTAAAAGAAACTTCTGTGCAGCCATGGTAAAAGAAAGAATAGAAAAAACAATCTAATTACAATACAGCAGACGCAGGAATAGCTGCGAACATCAATTTAAGCATAATCAACACAATTACGCTTCCCTGGGGTCTGCTGGAGTTACACACTGATTGTTTTGGGGTTGAGAAAGTGTATTTGTGTGAATATGACACCTTTTACTCAGATTTTTTTTCCCTCCCATTGTCAGGCAGGTCTGGGTTCCTCATCATCATCGTCGAGCACATTAAGGGAACATTATTTTGTGTTGCCAGAGGATTAGCTTCGTTAGCAGCTTGTGAAATGATCAGCTGTGGAAATAGCAATCTGTTTTTGAGCTATAACTTTTATTAATCATTCTTAGGAACAGATCACATTGCACTCCAGGCATATGCGTTAAATGAAGGATTTAAAGGGTCAATTCAAATAAATTACAAGGATCTAGAATTTGCAATTTATCTTTTAGCTACTGGTATTCAAGTGTGGAGGTTCAGAATACTCAGATAGCTGACACATTTGGCCCAAATTTGTCCTATTTTTTTTAATATTTATTGCTCATTGATGATGATGAAGTGTTACGTGTTGGCCAGATGGGGTTCATAAGTCACAGAATGGCTTTAACATGAGTTTTAACAAGTCTTTTGAGGGACAAATATGGCACTAAAGTCCCATGAAGAATTAGAGGTTAATGACAAAGAGTGGGAATCTTGCCGGTGGTTGGTTAAGTTAGCATGTACACTGCATGTCCAAAAAACAAAGTAATCACCTGGATTTATCTAAATAAACAGGTAAGAGACTCCCGCTAGATAATGGATGATTGTGTTTTGCATGGCTGGTAACAAGTCATTTAACCCTAACTGATGCAGTGAGTATCTTCAAATTTCTTAAGACCATGTCAGACGATGAATCTTGTAGTCATGGAAGAGATGCTATCATCTTCCTGGAAGAAATATGGTTGGAAAAAACCCTGAATGATTGAGATCGTCGATCACGTAAACTTTTGGTGAAATCAAAATAGTAAAAAAGAAACAGTAAAACTTATGGTTGTGTGTAATAGTTAAAGTAAGAGCATAAAATGCAAAGGGATGGAACTAAACAGCAGTGTAGCCTTAAGAAAAGCAGTTATCAGTGAGGATAACAAGAATGAAAGGATTCACTTTGCTTGAGAGCATTAAGATTGGACTCTGGAGCAGGAAGGTCATGTCTGATGGGTCCAGTTTTTTCCTGTTTCAGAGTGATGGGAGCATCAGGGAAAGAAGAGAGGAGGATGAGGTGATGCAGCCATCATGCCTGGTGACAACTGTACAAGCCTGTGGGGGCAGTGTATGATCTGGGGTTGCTGCAGATGGTCAGGTCTGGGTTCAGCAATGTTATGTGTCCAAAGAATTAGGTCAGCTGATTACCTGAATACACTGAATGAGCAGGTTCTTCCATCTTCCCTGATGGCACGGCCATATTCAGAGATGACAACACCAGGATTCATGTGGCTCAGATTGTAGAAGAGTGGTCCAGGGAGCATGAGACATCATTTTCACTCATGGTTCGGCCACCACAAAGTCCAGACCTGAACCTTACTCAGAATCTTTGGGATGTGCTGGAGGTCCGACTCTCCCACCATCACAACAAGATCTTGGTGAAAGATTAATGCAACTCTGGATGGAAATAAAAGTTGTTACGTTGCAGGAGCTTATCAAATGATGCCACAGCGAATGCATGCCGTATTCAAAGCTAAAGGCGAACCAATGCGACATCAGTTTGTGCCTTTTTTTTGGACAAACAGTGTCTTATTCACTTTTTGTATATCTTGATCAACATTTCTGCTTGGAAATAAATCTTATTACATGCAGTGTGTGTTACAGGACTCCACATAGCTCACAGATGGTCCCATTAGAATCTTGACTTTTATCATTTTGTAGTACTGGTGATGGTTACAACACTTAGTTGTGATGTATTGATGATGGCTGTGACTGTGAGGATGATGACTGTGATAATCTTGGTTGTAATGGTGGGGATGGAGGTGATAGTAAACATAGGTGATGCTGAGGGTGGGGGAAAAGAGGCAGAATGATTTCTAGGATGGTGGGGATGTAGGTGATGATGTCACATTGATGAGGATAAAACCTGTGATCAAAAGTAAATTAAAAATATATATATATTTTTTATTATTTCTGGATGCAATCATATTGTGCAGAAAACTCTTCTAAACATTATCTGCAGTGATGTTCCATACACGTGAAGCTGCATGTGAGGTCACAGATGATGGAAACTTAAAACATGACCAGTATAAACCTGCTGTGTTTGCTTATGTATGCTGCATCTTTGCCTGCATGTCTTTGGCTCCCTGTCAGCTCAACGAAAGGCTGATCAGACACATTCTGGCTAATGAGAAGTTGCTCTCACTGGTAAGGTCAGACAGGCGTTTCCTCAGCTAGTATCCTCTTCTTCCCCTTCCCCTTCCCCCTCCCTCCATCTCTCTGCTCTTCTCGAAACAGAGACTGTGATCAGACCAGCTGAACAGGCCCATCATGTCACTGTGCTGCAGCCCAGAGAGGCAACCAAATCAAGCTGTCACTGCACAGCAGCGTTGAGGGAGAGGTGAGTGGGGAGAAGAGAGGCAGTCCCCAGTTCTCTCATTCCCTCCCCAGAGCCTATTACAGCAGGTGCCAACACCGGGGGATGGATCTTTCTTATACATGGGTGTGTTTCCATCGCTTCAGAAGACACTCTGTTGACTTAAATCCATTTTTTCAAATAAGTTTAGATAACTCAAAGAAAAAAGTGAGGACAGACTTTTAGCAAATCTCAATGTGGCTAAGCTAAATAACACATTCTCCTTCCCAACTCATCACATTATACCACTGCCAGGTCAAGAGCCCCCTGGGTAAGATTTCAACGCACAAGGAACTTATTTGTAGTTGTACATAGCCAGTTATCATTATGTAGCAGTTAAAAAACAAACAAACAAAAACCCCCACACCAACTATGCCTAATTATTATTAATAATTGATGGAGATGTAAACCTGATTCTGAATCAAGCAAGCCATGTTTAGTCAAGGTAAGTTTATCAGAATAGCACATTTCATGTACACAATTCAAGGTGCTTTACATAAAACATTAAAGCTTTGCAGCAGGGTGCAGAAGAAGCAAAACGAACATTAGATAATATCATAATAACATCATGTGACTTAACTAAATTAAAACGATTAAAAGCAATCAAGAGTTTAGATCAGTTAAAAATACCGTGCAGATTTCATGCATAGGTGCATGAGAACAGAAATGTTTTTAACCTGGATTTACATTGGTTAAAGTTTAATCTCTACTGGCAGTTTGTTCCACTTTTTTGCAGCATAACAGCTAAAAGCTGCTTCCCGAGTTTAGTCTGGACTCTGGTCTGGACCAGCTGACCTGAGTCTTTGGATCTAAGAGCTCTCGTAGGTTTATATTCTCTGAACATATCACAGATGTATTCTGGGCCTAAACCGTTCTGGGACATGTAAACTAGCATTTAGAGTTTTAAAATATATTCTGTGACTGACTGGAAACCAGTACAAAGACTTGAAATCTGGTGTGATGTGTTCAGATCTTTTAGTCTCGGTTAAAAACTCTAGCAGCAGCATCTGGATGAGCTGCAGATGTTTAATGCTTTTTCCTCATTTAATCATAGAAAATGCTATCAGGTGATAATTGATGTTAAAGTTCTGGGGGACTCCACAAGTCATGGCCATTTGCTCAGATTCATAGCTGCTAAAAAAAAACAAAATATCTCCAGCCTACTGAGTAGGACCTAAACCAATTAAGGACCGTTCCAGAAAATCCAACCCAATTTTCCAGGCTGTGCAACGAGATTTTTCTGATCTACAATATCAAACACAAGGCTGAGACCCATCAGAACTGATACTTGACCAGAATCACTATTTAACCTAATGTCATTTAATAGTTTGACCAGTGCTGTTTCAAAGCTGTGATGAGGTCGGAAGCAGTCCAGTGTTTTGAGTCCAACCTCGACCCAAGTATGAATTATTTCTTCTGTAGGCTTTAAAAGCACTTTATTAAAGTTATGATAAGTAATATAGTATATATCATATAAGATGTATATTGTAAAGATAAGTAAAGTAAGATTTTAAAAGTGTCGTGTTAACATTAGGACAACATCATGCTTTGGTATTGATGTATCCAAAAAATACATGTTAATGCAAAAGGCTCTACTGACATTACCTCGGCGATGCCAGTGTTACAGTTCGGGACATCAGGGATGGGCAACTCCGGTCTTCGAGGGCTGCAGGCTTTAAATGTTTCCCTGCTCCAACACACTTGATTCAAATTAAAGGGCTCTCCTCAACAGCTTGTTGTCAGCCCTTAAGGACCGACTTTGCCCAACCCTGCCCTACACATGCAATATCAATGCTTAGGGGTAACCCAGTGGACTACAGAGGAAATGTAAAAGACAAGATCCGTGTGATTAAAATATTTCATGCAACAGCGTCTGAAAAAATACATGTCGATGCAACTTTAATTCTATCAGTAAATTCTGCAACAAAGATAGAGTCCATCAAGTCTGAAGACCAACACAATGTTGCTTATGCATTTGTATGATGAGCAAACCTCATACAATGTTTTGCGTTTTCTTTCAGAGGCATCATATTGCATTTTTTGTCAGTAGTCCAAGCACAAATAAAGCTGTCTTTAAGTGTTCAGGTAATCTCAGAAGAAAAACACAAACTCTTTTACATGATTTTTAGTCTTTACACCAAACTTCTCTAACAGAAGCTTCATTCGCTGCTTCATTAGGATCCTTTTACAAAATAACAGAAGTTTAGATCTTTTATTTTTCAATATTTTAAGTGGTCCTTTTCAGGAAGTAAGTTGTAAAGTGTGCAGATATGTTTGAACATCTTCTCTGTATAATGCTGGGAGAAGGAAAAAAGCGTGGCGAGTGTGTCTGGCAGCCCTGACGCAACGTATGTGTGTGTGTAATGGGAACAGCTGGCTGAGGGAATGAGTACAGAGGGAGAGGTGATGGATGCGAGTGGAGCTCGTGTGACAGATGAGCTAACAGGTGTTCACCACAGCCCTCAGAGAGACGCTATTTATGAGCCGGAAAAGACAGCCAGACGCAAAGCACACTACGCCACCGGCCTCGTCGATGCTAAAACACATCACGTACTTCTGCACAACTTGACTCAACAAAGAGCAACGCAGCAGAACTGGGTTCAGGCAGCCTGCAGGCAAACTGGAGCATTTCATCAATCTGCCTGCATGAAACCTTCATGCATCTTGAGTAGCCTACTGCTAAACACTTTAACATCAAGTAAATCCATAGGGCCACAACTTAGCCCCAGAATCTTCATCTCACAGCCGAGAAACAATAATTCTGCAGCTTTATTGTGTTGTTAGGACTGCAGTCACACACTCAATCGACTGTCATTTAAACTGAAAATTCCTCTGGTTTATTGCACCGGGAGGAAGGTAGGGAAATGCAAACGTTGCAAGAATCAACAATTGGAAACATTTTTCAATATACACTGATCAGCCACAACATTACAACCACTGGAGGGTGGCATAAATGACTGATTATCTCTTAGGCTTAGCTAGGAAACTATGGGCCCTGGTATTTCTATTGAAGTTACTCTGATGTAGCAGCTGATCAGTGTCCAGAAACAGATTGCAAACATTTCTCATGAAGTGCTCAGAGAGCGCAGAACTCTACCAAGCTATTGTAAAAAAAAAAAAAATTGTCAATGATTGTGGGCATTATTTTTGAGTTAGAACCTCTAATGGCAAAATTATCCCTTTCTCCCCTTAGTAAAGAATCCTTTAAAACAAATTCCGGGATCCAGGGGGTGATCCGGATCACTCCCAAAATCCTTATTCAAATTCTTACATTTCCTGAAAATCTAATTAAAATCTGTCCATAACTTTTCAAGTTATGTTGCCAACAGAAAAACATCATGAAAATATAACCTTTGCCAAATGTAGTCTTGTGGTTTCCTAGAAGATATCACTGAAAACAGTTGACATAAAAATTATCTGAGCCAAAACGAAACCTGATTATGATCTTAAAAATGGGATTACATCAGCATGCAGACAAATTAAATGTAGTATAAACTGCTCAGGCAATTGAGCGGCTTATTGGTTGCTCAGATCTGTGGACATCAGTAGATATGCACACCTTCTCTTGATTTGTTAGAATAAATAAAACATGTCAGATGAACAGCAAATTCACCCTTTGTAATGTACCACCAAATACACCTGGAAATTACTTGGATTTAAAGCAGCACAACTGAACTTTGGCGCCAATTAATGAAGATCAACTTGGTATCCGTCTTGCATCCGGTCTCTTTTCTGAGCTCTCTCCAGCCCGTAAAAGTCAATCCAATGTTGACTTGATCTGCCACTTTCTCTTTTTTTCCTCAAAAAATTTCCTTTTGTGTCTATATAATGAATCAGCCATGGTGCGTGTTCAAACCATCAGTATGTTGATAACCAGTTGCTGGCATGTGACATGACGCCATAAAGCAAAACGCATCTGTGACATTATGCTGCACGCTGGAATAAAAAGCTGTGAAGTGTAGTTTCTCAGCCCAAGGATACTGCTGGGCAACAACAGGTCCTGGAATGTGCATAATGAATATTCATGCTTAATATTAAGCACAGTTTCAACGCCAGAACATTTTGTTGTATTGCTATGAACTGTAACTTGAAAACCTCAGAAGGCAAAAAGTGAATCAGAAAAACCCACAAATTTTTAATCCTTAGTCCCACTAAATCTGTTAATGATTGGTTACACACACCGCCTAGCTTTACAGGAGTAATAACTTAAAAAAAAAAAAAAAAAAAATATATATATATATATATATATATATATATATATATATATGTGTCAGCAACATACTTACTAAATACACTTAGATTCACTGGCTTTAATGACCGATTGGCTTGAAAACATTTTTGATAAACCTGAATAAACTTTGCATTTTCAAAACTGATATTTGCTCAGTGACCAAGCCTGGACCACAAGCTGCTGCCTTCCCTGAGTCAGAACTAAACACGGAGAGGCAGCGTTCAGTTTTTATGCTCCTCACACGAGGAACAGATTCCCAGAAAACTGCAGGTCTCTTGAAACTCTCAGCAGTTTTAAATCAGGGTTAAAAACATTATTTGCCACCTTTTATCAAAACAATCGATAATTAACTTTTATTTCTTGTATTTTATCCCGTCTTCTTCGAGGGTTTCTTTTTTTTTCCTGTTGTATTTCATTTATTTTAAAAGTTTGTTTTTAATACTTCTTAATGCTTCTGTTCTATGTAAAGCAACTTGAATCATCTTGGACATGAAATGTGCTTTACTAATAAACTTGTCCAGGAACAGGTGGATGAAGAGGCAGAACACGTCAGCCAGGAAGGTGACAGATTCATCAAAATCATGATGTGATGAGGACATAAGATGCCGGCTAATTATTAAATCTTACATTAATGATAATGTGTTTAAGCCATTTTATTTTAAATGATGATCAGACTGTAGACAAACCGGACAGTGTTAGTAACAGCAACACAAATGGAAAAACAGCGACATTGTATCTTTAAGGACACATTTTTATTGATCAGAAATAGCATTCAGATTAAAAGACATGAGTCTAAAGAATGATTCCCATGTCCAAGGCACTTTGACGAACATGATCGGGGCTCATTTAAGGGCTGGAATGTAAAACTACACCAATGTTTGGCATTGCTAAAGCTTCAAAAAAGTTTAAAGTGTAACGTGATGAATAAAAAACATTGCCCCTCTTATTTTGGGCAGTGAAGAATTTAACCAAACACTAACAAGGGACAGATATGTTGGCACTCTGAGTGGGGGGAAAAAAAAGGTAATTTTCCACCCAGAAGTATGTACAGCTGTTTGTACACAGTCGTGTTTAGTCGAGGCCATTGGCAAGAAGATATTTAATTAAATAAAGGAGTAGTGTCACATTTGGCTCTGGATGAGAAAATGGAGGTGGGATAAATTTGATCTCAATAAGAGGAGTGTTATTTCTTAAAAATGTACTGTGATGCTTCTAAGGGGTTCAACACTTTCATGAAGATTTTCCACACATTTATTTCGACGGTCCTGGACAAGGTTTAAAAAAAACCAAACGTACAAATTAGAAATACTGAACGAGTTCATTCCCTGTGAGCAGTTCACCCTCCGATTCTTCCGCTTCTTATCTGTACTTCTGATAAAAGTGCCATGAGCATGCAAGAACTGCCACATTTCTCCCAAAACATTAAACAACATATGAAAACTTCACAAAGTGTCGTTCCCCTTCATAATCGCAACAGAGACTGGAGTGAGGGGAGGACTTTATGCCAGGGACAGGGCTTGTTTGAGGTCTCGGAGCAACATGGACGCCATGACGCTCTTTTCTGTGTTGATGGTGAGCAGGGCGGTGGAGGACTCTCTCAGCTCCAGCGAAACTAGAACCAGAGCTCCGCTGCTGACCGTCCGCCCGGCAAACCTGCAGGTGAACAGAAGCGCTTCGATAAGTAAAAAAAGAAATATTGAACAAAAATCCAGACATGGCTTTATTTCATGTTTCCAGTGTGAAATTTTGAGCAGGTTTTTTTTTTTTTATATTATCAAATAACTGCAAAAATAAAAATCATAAAAAGGTTGCACCATCACCTTGGCTAAAGTAAATAAGCACATTTTATAAAACTTTACCAGCATATTCTTAACAGATCATTATTTCTGCAAAGGATGATGGGTATCTTAGGTGCTACAGAAGCCCTGTTACATAAAAACAGACATGAACCTCAAATATTACCATGTTTATTACATATAAAAGCTTTTCATGACAAAGCTGCATTGTTTCCTTCCAGGTGTCATAGTTCCATATTTTTCCAAGAGTGCACGTTCACTTGCGTTTCCTGTAGTTTTTACAATCACAATGGGAGGCAGAGCCTTCAGTTATCAGAACCCTCTCTGTGGAACCAGCTCCCAGTTTGGGTTCAGGAAGCAGACACCTTCATTACCTTTAAAATTGGGTTTAAAACTTTCCTTTTTGATAAAGCTAATAGTTGGAGTGGCTTGGGTGACCCTTAGCCATCCCTTTAGCTACGCTGCTGAATGTGTCACAAGGAGTCTAAGGACTTTGACTGCTGGAGGACATCTCATGATGCACCGAGTGCTTTCCTCCATTTCTTCTTCCTCCTTTCCTCTACAGATAAATATGACATTATTACTGTCATTAACTTGTGTTTCGCTTTTCTTCCTCAGCAGGTATCCCTGCCTTAGAGAGTTATGGTGCTGTTGATCCCTCTTTCCTGTCCGCTCCACCCCCAGCTGGTCGAGGCAGATGGCCGCCCTTACAGAGTCTGGTTCTGCTGGAGGTTTTTCCTTCCTATAAAGGGAGGTGTTTCCTCTCCACTATCACCTGCCACCCTGTGCATGTTCAGGACGGAGGACCGAATCAAAGAGAAGATGTGATGCGATCTGTTGGTTTCCTTAACTGGGCAGTAATTTACATGAACTGGTATATATGAACATAGCTATTATAAATTAAATTGGGCTAATGTGGACTTAACTGGATTATAATTGGACTACAATAAATTGTATTGAATTGAGCTTTGTCTGTAAAGTGTCTTTAGATGACTTTTTTTGTGAATAGGTACTAAACAATATATAATCCAATTCAATTCTGCTTTATTTGAGAGTGATGCAATACAGTTCAAGGTCTGTACAATCTAAAGTCCTCTTCTTACAAACAATTTCATTATCATATTATTTTTTTCTAATAAAAAGGACATGGCTGCTGGATAACCATAGCTTATGTAATAAATAAACAAAAAGAAAGAAAGAGATGTGTTGGTAAGAAAGAGGCCTATACATTTATATGCATATCTTCCAAAAACCTATAAATTCTCATGATAAAAAATTCTCCAACACCTCACACCTTGTAATTACCTTGAATTAGAGAAAGAGACAAAGAGGGAAAATGATGCGGCAGGACATCTAGTGAGCAGAGCAACAGACAGTCTATTATCCCAGCTGACTAAAGAGCCATTAGAGCTGAAACACGCCCTTCATGCCAGTCAAACAGAATTCAGCTTGTTTTTATGGACTGTGAGAGTCTATGAGTGCGTGGGAGCCTTGGGACCAGTATGGGGGATGCCCCTGTCCCACCAGCTCCCTCTGGGCCATTGGGAGACTTCTCAGTCACTGGTTTCCTTGGATACCATTCCTAAAAATTGGGGGCAAATCTGGGCGCACATGGTCCCCATTGAGAGTGCTAACAAGAGGCAGACAGAGGCTATGACCCAGTGTGACCCTCTCTGAGGGTGACAGAGCCGAGCTGGGCCCCCTCACGTGGCTGACTCCCAGCCATCTGCCTCCATTTAACACTACATCCCTGCAACAAAGACCCCCTGCAAGAGCCCGCTTAGGCCTGACAAACAGCCCACAAAGAGCCGCACTTAGGCCTGACTAAAGCCTGTGAAGAGCCCCCACAGGACGGCCTGCGGACAGGCGCAGCCACAGAGGCTGGCCGCATCGTGCTGCGTGACGAGAGCGACTAACACATCCACCAATTAGTGTGCACACATTAAAGATGAGGAAGAGGGGGGGGGGGCTCCGAGAGGACACAATGAAACTGTGCTGGCTCACACAACCTTGTGTATCTGGGTGTGTCTCTGGGGAAATGCTAAATTACCGTCAACACAGGAGAGGGAGTTTATCAGGGAGCTCTCAGGGAGGAAAGAGAGAGTCCTCCTCAGACTTAATTAAAATATTAGCCACTTCAGCAGGAAATACAAGCCATTCAAGAGGAGGATGAATTTTTCCCCCCAAAATTATGACTTCTTTGACAGAAGAAGACATTTAATAAATGATTAACTGGTCATTCACATTTCCTGCGTCATGGTTTTGCTGCAAACTTAAAAAAAAAAAAAAAAAACATTAAAGCGTTTCTCCTTGTTCGTATATAACATGTAAACAAACTGACTTGTCTTGTTCCCTAAGCCCCTCTGTTGCCCCCTCTGTCAGCAGCCTGAGGTGTCTATGTGGTCCCTGTGGCTTTGCTAATGGATTTAGGATATAAATCTATCATTTACTCAGCCAGTTAACACCACCCTGAGGCTGCTTTCATTCTGTCTCAGGAGACACTGCTGTGTGCTTTTGTTCATGTGTGGTAATACGAGCAGGTAAAAGAAACGAGAGTGGGTTCTCATTGCGTTTGATTTGTTAACATATTTGCATTAAATGCCTTTTGTTGCGTTCAGGTGCAAAAAACCGGACCCAATGCAACATCAGTGCATTTTTAAAGGACTAGAAGGGAGCGATTAAGGTCGGGCATGCCTTAAACGGGTCATTGGTATTCTGCACTCTTCACATACTGGGCTAAACACTGGATTAATTGCAGCGTATAGAAAGAAAAGCAAAGCATAACCCCTGGACTTAGAGCAGGAGGATTGGCATCGATCGGCAGGGCAAGGCTAAGCATCACTCTCCAATTATCTGTGATTCTCCTCAGTGTGGAAAGCCTGTGTGTGCCATCTGCCTCCCCTCCACCCTGCCACTGCAAACACAAAGTGGGCTCACCCTTACATCCACCCGCATGCAGAGAGGACACGGGCCGCAGAGGATTCAGCTCAGAAACAAAACAACTCCAGACTAAACCACGTATGATGCTCTGCAAGTAAGTCAGGAATAAAAGAAAAAAAAAAGATTGCATGCTTCCATCAGAATCAGAGACGCCTGCGCCAGTTGTGCGGTGGCCACAGATGTGTCGTTGTTTGCTGCTGGTTCTGAGCCAGGTGGACAAGTGGAGGAGCGTCCTTCAGCTGAGTGGTCAGCCAGGCCAGATCAGAGCTGAACACAAGCGAGCAGGCTCAGACCAGGCAGATGGCCAAAGCTATTAGCCCCAATTAGAACCAGGAACCCTCCCCGCATCTCCAGAGCTCAGCCATACGGATGAACCGCAGCGCCGCGCTGGAGGGGCAGCGGGGCAGACGGAGGAGAAGGCAGGAGAGGACAAACAGAAGAAAAAGGAAGGAAATGCGATGAGGAGCGAGTTAAACGTGTGACCCCACTGGTGATCACAGAGTCTTCTCAAGCAGTCTTTACTGAGGAGATCATTGCTTTATTAGTCGGGTTATAAATGATGGTCACTTAAATTCAGAAGAGGAACCAAACAGACAAATTCTGTGTTTTTAAAGAAACATGATCTAATTATATCCCAGTGTAAAGCGAAAACAAAGCTTATAAATCAAAGAGTTCAGTTTTTTTTTTGTTTTGACAATTATGCTCTAACCAGAGGGATTGGCAATGCATGCAAAATTCGATCAAATTTGCTTTCAAACGGACTGAAAAATAGAGCACATTTATTCTATTCCGCCTGTTTAGACATAAACTAGAACAGCGTTTTCTACATTTGCTTTCCTGCTTGATTTATTGCCATCCTCCTTTCCAGCAATCAATTTCTGTGTTTCAGTGGCATCTCCCCCCCCCCCCTCCCTTCTGCTCTCCTCCACTTGGCTTTGACACCTGTTTGGGAAAAGCAGTGCTGCACCCTGCTGGTGAACGAAGGGAGTACAGATGCTTTGTTGAACTAAACCTGTAACTCCAAGACTCATCTATAACTCAGGATCTGTGGTCAGCTTAAATAATATGAAAGCTTCATATTGAAATGCAGTATCCTTTATGAAAAATAAAAATAAAAAATCCAAAGAGTCCTTCTTCTCTGGCACATTTCTGAGGATCAGCCCGGACGTATGGGCATTTTCAGGCAAATGAGAAAAAGAAAAAAAGGGGCCTGGATGGAGGTCAACTCACACATCACATATAATGCAGAGTGACCTCTACAATAAGCTCTCAGTGGGTGTATCCGAACTGATCGATCACTTTGCTGTGTGTGCATGTGTGCGCTCTGCAAAGCAAATACAGCAGCAATACACCAGTAATGGTGCCATTAGTGTGGAACCCTGAGCAGGATGTTAACTCATTGGCTGCCAGCATTAAAAGTGTCTTTCATTGATCACGACACTCTCTTTCACTGAAGCGCCGCAACACATACTTTGCTTCGCCAGAGTGTCCCGCTGCCCCCGCCCTCCGTTAAAAACCGCAAAAGACGTCTTTTGCGGTTTTTGGCAGTGATCACGGATTTGAAAAGATGTAAAAAGACGTATTTGGAAGCTAATGAGTTCATTGTTATCTGTTATCAAGCAAAACAGACACATTTTTCCCTGATTACAGCTTCTGAAATATAACGACCTTCAGCTAATTTGGCGTTTCTGTAGATAATTTTCAGCTTTTTCTGACATGTAAAAATGGTTTACAATGACATTAAAATCTTTGCCAGCAGAGCTGTACAGATGATATGCTTGATACATGGGAATTAAAATAGAAAATCTCAAGTTACAAAAGGTAAAGATAGAGAAGCTGTCAATAATCCCAAGACTGGCCAAACAAACTCAAATCAGTGTCAATAATTAACATCCAAAAACAAGTGAAACATGGAAACAGTCCTTTAAAACTTTGCTTTTTCTTTCCTTTGGTCTCAGTAAGTCCAACATGTAAAGATTTCTAGCAATCCAAAACAGTTCTAAATTAAATTAACTAGTTTTTATTATTAATTAACAAAATGAATGAATCTTTTTTTGGCATTTTTAATTAATCAGTTCTGCAACAAAACATGAACTACATCAAGAACCTGAACTCTGCATGAACCGACTGATATTAACCACCAGTAATGAGTGTATTCTAGTTATTCTTCAACTGGTAAAATGACCTGCTAACACCAGCTAACATCTGGATATTAACCAGGCTTTTAGTGGCATCTGTTCATTCTTTTTCTTATTAAGGCTGCTGCAGTCAGAGCAACAAAGTTGGACACATCAAATTGTTTTCATTGCAGAAATACATTAATAATCTAGAAACTTTAACACAGAGGCTCTGAAACTGATCAACAACCCACATGTAGCAGAGAAACATCCCAGCTGAGCAGACTGTTGTTACCAAACAAGCTCAATCAGCACTTATCACACAACAACAAACATATAAATCACAACTTACAGGACATGAAAGTATCAGATCATCATTAATCATCACTTTTTACACCAAGGCAATTCTAGTCAGTCACAGCATTTTTTAGCTTCCTGTGCCCAAATTATTTCCAGCTTTCTGAATTCAATGAAACCAACTCACAGTTCAGCAGTTTCTGCAGCTGATTTCACACAGAGAGGAAGCAGCAGAGTTAAACGCCTTCTTTTCCCGACAAACGCATACATAAGGATGGTTAACAATGCATAACAATAACTGCCTATAAGTTTTCCAGTGATAGATAATAGCTTTGTTTACACAAATATACCAGTGTCTGAGTCTAAAGAGCACAACTAGACTTTCCAACCTGATGATGAGTAAGTGTTTAAGGCTTGGGACGAACCTCACCGTCATGAACTGTACGGGCTACAATCATATCAGCTGAGCTCTGAATGACTACTGACCACTTCTCGAAGAGAAGCCTGTCAAATCGTCCACCTTTTTTTCTGAATGAGGATCTCCATCATCTCCAACAGTATGGACCAGCTGGACATCAGAAGGACAAAATGTAAAAAGCACCCTCATTACTGTGAGTCTACGGGGTAACACTGGGACGGCGTCACATAGGCAGAAAAGAGATTGATAGCATGGAGTCATTTGAGCTATTGGTTATTCTGAACGAAGTATGGGCTTATTGGGTGCAGGCCTCTCTCACTGGCTAACATTGATTTCCACTCACTCTTTCAGCTCTCCGTGCCCTTGTGCAAATGTCTCCCCCCCCTTAGTTTTTCCCTCCCAACTTCCTCTCTTGTCCTTTATTTATCCAGCGTCTCAGACATTTCGCCTTTATTCCAGCCCGAATCTATAAAGAAATCATCACAGGCCCGGGATCACTGAAAGACAACCAGGTAACAGAGAGGAAGAAAAAGAAGAAGTAGAGGAGGAGATGGTGCAGAGGGATGGAGTGAAAGACAAAGAGGAAGTGAAAGAGAGACAGCAGTGCTGAGGGAGAGACAGATGGAGGTGCAGAGATGAATTAGAAGAGAGACAGAGCAGGAAACAGAGGGAGAGCGGGAGGTGTAATTATCTATCAGGTGTTCGGGTGTGCGTGACAGAGGAGGAAGCTCATTAGCACACTCTGTGTACACCAATTACACAGCCAGGCTTCTCAGGGCATTCCCCTGGCATGTTTGTGTGATGCTGGCGGGGACACACAGACACTTTACCGATACATACGGCTCAACACAACTCCACCCAAGATGCAATTTTAAATCGACAAACGCACTCTGAAACATTCGTCTTATCCATCTCATAAAGAACAAACAGACCGCACTCTCTCTTCTGTGCGTTACTCATGAAATTCAATCCAAGTAAGATTTCAGACGAGTAAGTCTTGCACGAGGGAATCTTCATGGAACAAAAGATCTCAGAGGCTGGATTGTTTGGGCTTTTGCAGAAGAGTCAGAAAAGCTGTTTTTAATCATATTTTGCAACCGGAGCAAGTAAGTTTGAGCATATCACTCCAGTGTTGGCCTCACTCTACTGGCTTCCTGTTCAGGTGAGAGCAGACTTTAAAGGTGTTGCTTCTAAGATACAAAAAAGTAAATGACATCCCACCATCATACCTACCTGACTTGGACGTACACCCATAGTTCTGGTCTTTTGTTTGTCCCCAAAGTCAATAAAAAGACAGCTGTCGAGACGGCTTTTTCCTTTTGGAACAATCTGCCTCTCAACATCCAGCAGCATGTTCTAAAAGTAAAGCTAAAGACCCACATGTCTGCTGCTACATACAAACTTTGAACGGCGTTGCTTAGTTTTTTGTTAATATTTTATCTCGGTGTCTTTTGTGTTAAACAGCACTTTGCTGCTTTCTAAATAAAAAGTATTATCATTAACACACATTTTACAAAGCAGGTTTAATCTTTTCATCAAACTCTTCACCAGAAAGTAAAGAAGTATCTTTCAAGAAGGGTCTCAATTTTTCTTATAAAGGGAACCATCTATATGGTTCATGTCAGATAATGAAGGTGTGCTTAATTTAAATACAAATAAATTATAATTATATGTCTGAATGAACTTATATTCTTAAATGACAAAATACAAATATCCATAAGGTTGAATTGTTATTTTCATTTGGACAAAATGACAGATTTTTCCCCCAAATTCTAGATACAGAATTCCTTCATAAATATGAAATTAAATTAAATGAAAATGAAAAATACTTTATTTATCCCTCTTAGAGGGAAATTATTGTTGTAGTGAGTTGTTTTTTTGTTTTTTTTTTGTTTGTTTTTATGTCACAGAAGATCTAACATTAGAAAGTGTGAGACAAAAGAGGTTAGCTCATTTCATTATTGAGGAAAAATACCCAATATTACACATCTGTGTGAAAGAAAAGTGTGTGAACTGTTGCTTTCAGTATATTATGCAGGAATACCTGTAACTACATGGAACTTTGACCTACACATCATACCGGAGGAATTTTAGTTTATTCCTCCAAATGGAAAAGCTTATATGATGAGAAGTTGGATTCTATTGGATTACAGTCTGAACTTTGACTTTGCAGCAACTTCACACTTCTTTAAATAGTCTTTGGCTAACGACTTGTATGTTTACGGCCATTTTCTTACTGCACAACATTGTTCTCTTCTCTGGTCTAATTCAGAATTCATTGTTCAACAACAAAAGGTAAAGATAAGTTATGATGCTATCACCACCAAGTTTCACGGATGGGGGGGGGGGGGGGGGGGGGGGGGGGGGGGGGGAGTATTATGCTGAAAATCAGTGCTCTCCTTTTTCCGAGCATACCAAGCTTCTTTATGTGAAACTCATCTGTCCATAAAACCTCCTGCAGCCTTCTGGTTTTTAAAGTGGAATATTTTTAGATATAGTTTTGTTCGTTTTTCTCCAGCTCGGTTATTTTGGCACATTATTGGTGTGTAAAGTTTTAAATTAGGAAAATTCATTTAGGTTTAATCCTAGACTCTAGGATTTAACATAAAGGTGAGAAAAAATAAACCTCTAGGACCTAGAGATTTATTTTTTTCACTCATTAAAAAAAAAAGACACATTTTACATTGTAAAAAGTTTTTGCCTCATCTGTTTAATCTCATCTGTTTATCTTCATCTAATTTTAGGACAGGAATGAAAATCTGAGGAGAATTTAAGTCATATTTATGCTAAATATAAATGATTATGTGGTCAGATTATGTTTGTATAATGTATAATTTATTCAAAATATAAGCAAGGAATTTTGCTACAGAACTTCTTTCTTTTTTGAGGGTGTCAAAATCTATCATTTACAGTGATTTATCCAATATATGCAAGTTAGGATCTGTTTTAAGTTGCAGATCACTCCAGCCCCCACATGTACCCTCATTATTGAAAGACATTATTCAAAGCCATATGAAAAAGCTGCAACAACATTCTGTAGATACATAGACTGAATCCAGATATTTTGTCCAATTGATGTTCAACATTATAATTGTACTAAGCTAATTCAGAGCCAATTTTAAGTCACTTTTTTGTTGTTCACATAACAGAACTCTCTGAAACCTGTGAACTACATCTTGGAATATAAAAACATAACAATATGTACATCATGGTGCTCGTATGAGACATATTATGAATCTATCTGCTGGCATGTCCAGCGGGCTGCAGACATCTCACCTGTGGAAGCTGCTCTGGCTGGATGAAACCACACCTACGTTGGCGACAGACAGGACCTGCTTGTTAACGGCCTGGCTGGAAGCATTGGCTGTTGCCATGGTGATGGTTGCAGAGGTCTCATTCATGCCCAGGAGTTTTCCTGCGAAGACGTAAAATGCTTAACCATCAAATCCAGCTTACGTAAAATATGGTGAACTCCATTACTACAGAATATTAAACATATTTGTCCAGAATTAACTTGAACTAATAATATCGTTGCACTACTCCAGTTCCACAGTCAAGTAAATCACATCAAAATGCCCATAACCTTCATGTATGCAAAGGAGCAAAACAATTAAATTCAAATGGAAATGGAGAGTTCTTGTGCACTTAGCAACGTGCAAGGATTTGAAATACAGAACAGAGATAAATATGTATAATTTAGGTAGAAATAACAGGAGTCTTAACATCAAATATAATAAAAACCTATTACCTGAAAGAAATGACTAACTTCACTCCACTAGCATATATAAAAGGATACTTGTTAGAGAGAAAATTGGCCAGCAAAACAAGTTGTTCTTCCGCTTTAAATCCCTTTTTCTGTGCCTGAGTGCAGATTTATTTAGTCCAACACAGAAAACAGTGGATGAAAATTAATTAACGCAGAAGCGCCATTTAGGAGGCACTTAAGAGCATACTGATGGCTTGGATACAAATATGCTCTCAGCTCTCTAACCCCCCCCCCCCCACAGCAAGCACTTCTACAGGAGGAACATTTTAGTGCACCAAGCCCATGAAAAGGCTGACATGTCTTACTCGACTTATCCCGTCATTGTCAGCAGATATACATTTTTAGAAGAAAGTGCTCACTTGAGTAAGAGAATATGTTTTGTTACAAAGTAATCTTAAACACATCAGGAGAGAGAAAAAGAATACATTTCTTGTTCTTCACAACAACAAACACTCTGTAATAAATATCTGGTTTAACCTTTAAAACGATGAGAATTAAAACTCACCTTGCTCCTTGCAGAAGTCTGGTTCTGTCATGGTACTGGGCATTAAGAGCTCACCTACAGCAGGCTGAATGGACACACTGAACCGGTCCTCTTTGGTGCTGAAGAAAGAAAACAAAAGTGCAGGAAGAATAACGTGAGGTCATGTAAGAGATGCTCTTTTCAATATCCGACAGCAACTGAATGAAAAGTTGTATAAAAGGCTGTGACATAGGTCTGACTAGGACGGAGCTAATAACCACGTCACATTAAAAAATACGCACATACATAAGCATTGTGCTCGACAGGACTTGTGTTTTTTGGAGAAAAAAAAGAAGACTCAAAACATCACGATCACACCGAATGAGTATTAGCTGGAATAAAAATCAGGAGGCAAGACAACACAGCAGAAATCTGGATTCTGCTCCTAGTTTTGGTTAAAAGGCAGCAAATTTTCCTTTAGAAAATTCCTCTTTTACACAAAGGATGGATAAACAGCAGGCAGTGACGGGGCGGTGGTGGATGAAACCGGGGTAAAATAAACAGATTTTTCTGGAGCTGATATTTTAGCATGTTACTCTAAGTCAAAGTCTGTTTTTAGATTGGTGATATTTTCAACTCATCTCACATGCTAAAGGATACAAACTCCATGGGTTATTTATTAAATTACATCTTCATAGTGATGGTTTGAACAAAAAATATTGTCTAAGATGTAAACATTTGACAATATTTATATGTATTAAAGAATAACGATGAGTTCATATATTTACAAATGATTTAGAATTCTGCATCTAAGTTTTTTAGGTATTTTTGTGCATATTGTTTATATTTTAAGCACTATATAATAGATGTCGAACTCTTAAGGGTCAAAGCCAATTTTGTCTGTTTTTGATTTTTGCCATTATATATATATATATATATATATATATATATATATATATATATATACATACATACATACATACATACATACACACACACACACACACACACCAGAAATGTTCACCATTCATATTTTCATTTGTTTGTTTCTCCTGCACAACTTAACCTACATGATCTGAGCAATATTTTCACTTTAACCTACTTTATTAACATATTGGGCCCAAAATATACAAAAATCTAGGGTGACTGTTGATTCCACCACTTTTTCCATTCTTTAAAATGATTTTTAAAACATGGTGAATATATCAAAAGAGATGTAAAGCCTGCCCATCCCATTGACAGCAGACCTACAGGTGACCTAGTTTTCTTTAATGGTTTCTTTGAAAATGTCACATGACCCGATCCCGCTGGTGTAATCATTGCCCCTCTAACTTTTCCTGGGAGCATTTATCCTAATGTGTGGACTTTGTTTTTATTATGATGTGAGAAATTTAAATCCATTTTAATATTTCCAACTCGCTCATCCACCTCAGGTATGTTTTACACAATCACAGTTAATATCAGTTGTAGCAACACAACCAGCTGGTGTAAGAGGATTCTGACTCTACGAGGAGCTTTGTAGTTGTGCCATCAGATGCTACACAAATAACAAAAATCAAACAAATTGTGGCACTCTGTCATCGGCATAAATATTTCTGAACGTCAATTTGTAATGTCCAAATGGCTGAAAGTATTCTGAAATGTAAGTATTGTAAAGTATAAAAACAGCCCTGAAGGACCTGAAGAAAGGGAAAATTCATTAATCCATTAATGTTATAAATCTGAATGAAAAATAGCTTTATTCAAAAGTTGAGTTGGCGTTCCTTGTGAGAAAAAATAAAAAACCCAATACTCTCAGTCCTGTAATTTAAATTAAATACTTAATCTCAGTAAACTAACAGAAACTTGTCAGGAACTGTGTGTTTTTGTGCTCTTGTGTGTGTTTCTGCTTTGCTTGTGTATGAAATGTTTCTCCTCTGATTGCTTTGCAAACCACGCTCTGTGAATGGCATTCTGGGCCGGATTGATTCCCCCATCTCAAACAGATTTTCTGATAAGGTTATCGATTGGCTGAGCAGCGGTGCCAATGGCATTCGGCGGACTGATTTGGGCCGGGGGCTGATTAGAGGAGGAATAATTGTTATCCAAGTGAACTGGGATCAATTGCGGCTGATGTCTCACCTGGGAGTGCTGGCACAGAGCAGGTAGGAAAAGGAAAATTAACAAAGAACAGATGAGAGGGGCAAAAAGAAAGAGGTAGAGGTGATGATGAGGGGCAGAGGTGAAAGAGAGTGAAAAAGATGTACATGTCAAGGTCTGAGAGAAATATAATATGAGTGGATGTCAAGTTGTCTCACCACAACTGGAAGTTGGCTGCTTGTGTCGAGTCGCTGAAGTCAATACCCATGGGTACTGTCACCGAAGCCCCCGGCTCCAACCGCTCTGAGAGAAGCGGAAAAATGAGAGAGGAGAGGGGGAAAAAAAAGTGTGAGTGACAAGGGCTCAGTGCGCAGCGTGGGGAAGGATGAAGCAAAGTGGAGGAGGAGAGGGCGCAGCAGCAGAGTGGAACAGACAAGCATCTACACCACTTGTGTTTTCTACATCACAAAGCAAGGCCACCATGTGTGAGAAATCTATCCCTCAATCTCATTCCCCACAACTCCAGCCTCTGTGAAAGAAAAAAAAATAAAAAGCACATGAAGGACTAGCACATTTCCAAAACAACAGGCTTGTCAAAAACTGCATCAGCATCAAGGGGGGGGGGGGTGGACGGAGTGAAAAGGATAGACAGAGCAGATAAAATGCAAGCTAGAAGACAGTTAAGCAAAACCCAAAAATGCTGAACAGAGAGTCTGGACAGCTGGATGTTGGAGGAGGAGGCTTACAGTGAGAGGAACAGAGACAGACAGAAACATCCTCCATGCCTCCCCAGTCGGCCCATGTTTCTCTCTCCACGGAGCAGATCTGTTTTACTGGATAACCTTTCCACAGATAGAACAGGAAAGCAAAGACTCCAGAGGAAACCCTCTGAAAACATAGCCATCAAGGACTCACATCTAATCCAGCTACCAGGCTCTCTGTCTCTGGGTTTACCTTTGTTTTCCTTCTCTGTCGATGTAAATCATTAAATAAACACTTAAAACTCTAATCTGAAGTAGCTTTTTTTCTGAATAATTAGGGGAGTTAAGGAGAGCACATAGCAAAGTAAAGGATTTCCTTTTTTGGCATCACAATATTTGTCCTAAATTAGGGCTTCATTATGTGTAACATTAGACTGGTTCATAGGAAATAAGTGCAGTGCAGCAGTAAATTACATCAATACAAAATCTACATAAATATTCATTCACAATAACTAAATGGGTCTAAATGTTGTATCGATACATCTCTGAACTATCCTGTCCTAAACAAAACATAACCAATGATCAATTTGTTTGTGAAAGACTCTTAAATCACAGAGTTTGCCTTTTCACAATCAAAACATGATTAAGAATTAGAGGTAACTGCATTTTTCATACAGCCACACCCTTAACTATACAGAAGTGTAAGTTTTAACACACGTAAACCAAAAGCCATGTGTTTAAACAAGTTTATTTCAAACATAGGTACACTGGGTAAAACACAGTGATCAAATCCTTTCTGGTAACCAGTGGTAGTGTTTGTATCTCCAGGGAAGTACAGTTCAGGCTCTTTTTGTTTGCTGTTGCTTTCTGTTTAAGAGAATCGGAAAACGTGGGTTTCTGTAAAGAACATGTAAGCTGTGCCCACTCATAAATGCAACTTCCTCACTGTAAATTAGCATGTGGACCTACTGTATGTTTTGGGTTTCTGTCTATGCTGAGGAGAACCAGAGCCAGACAACAACAAAGACTGGTGCACTGTGATTTTACACAGGACCGAATCCCAATTAAACCTTCCTGCTTGGGCCGGGTATCATCACCAATTCCCTGAATCGATTCGATTCACAATAGCCTATTTCGATTCGATTTCGATTCATTTACAGCTAATTGTTTAACAACACTTATTTTTCTTTAATCTCAGGTAACTTT
>JAOXYM010000020.1:4202397-4222496 GCA_028567055.1 Leptatherina wallacei
TTTATGAATCGATATTGAATTAATTTAACTTGAATCGATTTAAATCGATTAATCGATTTTTTAAACCCACCCCTACATCCTACTGCACTCAAAAGCCAGATATTAGCAGGTGTTGGCATGATTTTCGACTAGTGAAATTCATCCTTTGTGGTTTGCCAATAATGTATAACATGGAAGTGACGTACTTGTGTCTACCGGAAGAAAACAAAACTCCACTTCCTGCTTCTTTTCTTTTCAACTACAACATGGAAAAACCACATAATAAGAACCATTTTCACTTGATTTTGATTCTAGTTTTGAAGCAGCAGCTCGACATCAGCATACTACTTCAGTGTCACTTAAATAGTCTCGGCCCGAGTCCAACGCTCGCTTCGGGCGGCCAGCGCGGAATATGTGCTTCATGACGACACGATGAGGGAACGAGCATGAGCAGAAAGACCGGAATTAACTTTAAGAAGAACGATAGAGGAATTAATCAATTTGGATTTAGAATGGGAATAAACCAAACGCTTACTTCGGAATTAATTCTAATTCAAAAATGTTATTTCAATTCAGAATTAGGTGTTTATGTGGTCATTATTAATCTCCTTAAAGCAGATTTTACTTTTATTCCCATTGTTAAAACTCATATAAACGTGCCATCGAAGCCTGTGGGGTGCCCTCTACTGGCCATTGGAGGAACTGCAGTTTTTAGCACTTCCACGCTAAAGCTTCAGTTGTAAAAAAAACTTCAGCTGTATTGCTAACCGTTATAACCACCTACTGATTGAACATAAGGCAGGAAACCAATCAAACTGATTAGTTCAAATTCGAAAAATGTCCATTTTGTTAAAGGTAGCCGTTAGCAAAATTATTACTATGACTTCAAAATGACTAAAAAAGAAAAGTTTACATAGTTGTAGCCAATTACTCAAGTAAGTTGTTGGCTAGTTTAAGGACATGGTGGACATACAGTGAGTAAATAAAATTGCTAAATTTTAACCTGTTACGTTACGGATCAGCCTTTGTTCACACAAAACTGAGCAGCAGCAGAAAGTAATGTACCTTTAAGTCAAAGAGCAATATTTCTTTTTACTAAATACAAACTCTGTCATGTATTACCCTTCACCTAACAAACACAAAACAGCACTACATAAAGCTTTGTCTGTATTCATCCCCTGCAACTTATCCAAACTAAATCCAGCCGCCAGCTCACAGTAGCCCGTCTCAATCGATCCAAATTACCCACTGTTTGGCTGCTTGAGTTCCTTCAATGCCCAATCAATCCCCTGCAATTGACAGTTTTAACATGCTCCATCGCACACCACTTCTGTCTGTCAGTGTGCGTGTGTGTGTGTGTGTTTCATGCACACATGAAATGAAAATTTTGAAGGAGCGCTGTTTTCTCACTCATTTTACAGAGTGTAGAATCATACACGGGGTGTGAAGAAATATGGAGATGGTGTTTGTGTGTTGGTCCTGATCGATATTAAAGAGCAGGGATTAGAAGAAGTAATATTGTCTGTTTTCAGGGTGGGGAAATGGGACAGGGCTATTTGTTGAGCTGGGAGCAAAAAGGCTTAGAGGCTTTTGATAACTTGATGATGATTTAATATCTGTCTGGGCAAACAATCATAGATGCAGAAATCTGAAAAAGCCATTGTGAAGGAAAAAGGGTGACCTCAAACTCACAGGACAAAGAAACAAATAAATATAAAGGGTAGTATGAGACGTAATCTGAATATAAAACTGAGACGTTTGTGATTTGACTTTTGAAATTACAGAAATGTTATGAATAAAAGAACAAACATTGACATTACATGTTCATTCAACCCGTCATTCAAAAGTTTTCCCGCCTTAAATGTTTGATTTTGTTTACTTTTATGATGAATCCCAACTCAGGGAATTATCTATCAAGTTAAAGCCACATTTACAGAAGTTGATTATATAAATTATATAGATAAAAAATGGAAGACGACCATCTGGAAATGTTTGATACTCATCTGTTGTTTTTGTGGATAGATATGTACTTGTTGTGCAGGATGACACACACATATCCATATGTATTTATTTACATGTGAATGAAAATGGAAGCATGAAAATGGCTAACTTTTTTACATCCTGTTTAAATATAAACATTTCAGCTTAACAGAATATATTCAATTTCAAAGTTTGACATAAAACGCTTGTAAGATACACTAAGTGACTTTAAGTGCATATTCAATCAGCGAATATTTAACATGCTTACTTTGCATATCTAAAGATAACTGTCCTAAGCCTTTGTCCTTAATGGGTTAATGTACTATTAATTGGTTTCATGATTTATCCTTGAACTTATTTTTCCCTCTTTCCCTTACAGTCCATGTACAACTCCCACAAGCATAACTCTGCAACACAACAAGCAAATACTAAAGTTCGTGTTTCATGTGCAATGAACAACTGATCCAGCTATTTCACATTTAACATGAAACTTCATCTCTGGCGAGGTTGTGCACGCGGCCGTATCCATGTCTTTTTATACCACGTGTGTTGGATATATTTTTGTACTTCCTGCATCAGTGGAATGCGGAAGTGACAACTTTTCGCTTCATGCTTTTCAACGTTAACCACTCCCACCTCAAATGTTCAACCTATCACACAAAACTTCTCGGGGCCCGGCGAGAGGAAAGTTCTGCCAGCCCGATGTGTTGAGAGCTGTCAAACACGTCTGAAAGAACAAAATTACGTCAATTTGTTCTCGTGACCTCGAGAACAAGAACAAAGTCCTCGCTTCTCGTGGAGTATGTAAGAGCCTTAGACGTGGTTTTAATTATCTCCAGCTCAACTCTGCATCAATGGAAACACAATGTCTGGGTGTACATGCTAAGTATGTACACCCAGAATGGGCAGAACTCACTTTTTCTTTACAGAAACACAGATCTATTGATCATCACGTTTCAAACGGACACTGAAATTAAAAACGTTGACAAAAATTAATTAGATTGCCTGAATATTTTTCTTTTTAAAAGGCCCACTATATAACTTTTCAACCTTAAAACTCCACTTCCCAGACTCGTTTGATGGCACAGTGACATCTATTATGTGCATTTCCAGTGCTGTGGCAGCCCAGCAGCTCCGCAGTTGAAAAACCGCACTATAGAACTTTTACATCCGGGACGCCGCCTGCTAAGTTTCGCTTTGCGCATGTGTTACACGCTAGCACGCAAATGTAAACAAACCAGTCATTTTGAACGCACGTCGGCGGACGCATATTGAGTAAGAGAGGAAACTAAGGACAGCCAAAGAAGAGCAAGAGATAAAGCAAGAGTCGAGAAAAGACTGTTTTTTAATGTCTTGAGAGAGTTCACACTACAAGTAGGATCCGAGATGGATGCCGAAATAGCAGTAGATAGGAGGAATGTCACTGAGAAAAATAGCATAACTTATATAGTGGGCCTTTAACATTTTGTCAAGACAGTTTGAAGTTTACTCTCTTTCCTGCTATATCGAGTAAAATAGCCTGATGATCACAGATTTATAATGTAGGATATAGAGTAATGCCTCCCTATGTGTTCTCATAGTGTATATTTTACAATTTTTACCACTTAAGAGCACTGATGACAAGATGACAAGAAAGATTTTAATCTACTTGTTTTAGTGGCTCGATCTTTATTTGTCATGAAATAACTTTATTTTTATCACTGCTGATTTTCTCAAACATTTAGATTTAACATCACACTTTGTATAATAAACTATATTACAGACAGCTTAGTTAATTTATAGCACCACTATATTTACCTGACAGCTTTTTATCAAACACATTATACATTTCCAACTAATTACCTGTTTTTTATTGACAATCAGGGCAGTATTGTACATGCGCTGAACGCATACTCACCTATGGTGTTAAAGCAGTGGATGTTGAGGCTTGCTGGACTTCGGTCTCCTATATGGATCTCCTCCAGGTTGTGGTCCGAGTTGTTGGTTAGTATGACCTGTACTGCAACCATACTGGGCTGGTACAAACACGGCTGCCTGGGAAAGTGGTACTTGGCTGACAATCCTTTTCCTGTCATATGGTGCAGCAGCTCATATGTTTTCACAGGGCCGAAAGATGAAGTGGTGACCTATAAAAACAAATGAAACAGAGATATATTCCACTGATAACTGTGACTTTGTGGTGTAGTTCTAGGAAAACAGTGTGCTGACATATAGATCATACCACAATCATCTTTTTCATACATAAACTAATCCCTGCAGGATACAGCAGAGGGGATGAATTATAAAAAATGCACATGCAGAACATGCCTGAAGCTTTCTGGATGAACACAATACTCTGGGACAATGTGCAATGTAGTGCAAATGGATCCACATGAGAGAATGGATTAATACAAGTATCTCTAGTCTATACACATCAGCTATTTTCATGCAACTGAATTCATCCAATCAACAGCCAGAAGGCACCACTTTTTGGTGAAGTGGGACCCACCATAGCGCTCCCTTCATTAACTCCATAGGGTAAAGAGAAGTGCATTAAGAAAAGTACTCAATCAGCAGAGTTAGATGGAAATGGGCTGGATGCTCAGGCAAAACAGGCTGAATGAAAACAACCTCTAATGAATAGAAACACAAGTGCCTGCCTGGGCCAAAGCTGCCACTCGCCGACTGTTTAAAAAGGGGGCTTTTACCTTTTCAGAGGCAGGAAATTGCATTACCTTTGAGAGCAAAAAGAAAGGAGATGAAAGCGGCTTTGTATTTTCTTATCCTAAAAATTAACATCTTGTTACGTAGGCGAGCTCTGTTTACACTTGGTGGTGCTGAGATTTTTTCTTGATTCTGGCAACTGTCGGCTCTCATTAGGCAGATAAGATGGCTCAGCCCACACAATAAAACGCAAGCATTATGTTGTCAAATATGGAAATTGTCACATAATGTGCATAAACATCAGACACACCTATGTTGTATTTGTATAATTCAAAGTAATAAAATGCATCAGAGAAGTAAAACAACTTGAAGTAGTTTCTTTAGCCTTCAATAAAATCAAAAGTCCTTCTGTCTTGAGTGATTGCTGTAATTGGTTATATATATATATATATATATATATATATATATATATATATATATATATATATATATATATATAATGACAATGAAAGAAGGATAGACAGGATTAAATGATGTAAATTATCATAAGTTCAAACACTGAAAAATGTCTGTTTACCAGCTGAAAGTGATAAAATAACAATTTAACTCTGAAATAGTTACAAGAGCAACAAAAAGGATGGCAAAAGGAATAAATAATTACATTGAGCATGACGCGAAGAATAACCAGATGTAGAAAAACAGATCCTGTGACAGACTTTAATGATTAAGTGAGGTGTGCAACTAATTAAGATAATTGAATATGACTAATGATATGATATTTGAAGAAACGGTGGAAACATGCGGGCACGATGCTCGCAACAGTACATTGTTTTGTTCTGAAGCTGAACTCTGTGTAAGTGTGCTCCGTCTTCAGTGGATGAATGGACTGGATGATCAGTTTGACACACATGAGCTGCTGAAATGAGTCTTAATGTGTTCGCTTCAGACCAGGAGACTGATCAGGAGAGATTCAACACCATTACTGTTCTCAAGTACCATGTTTTTGTAAAAAAAAAAAAAAAAAGTAATAAGTTTGACTGAATGTGCCTATTTCGAAACACAACAAAAAGCTTCATAGACAAACTGAGTCCCATGTTAAATATTTTTTTAAGAGCAATTTTGTTGACAGAGACCTCATTATCTATCATATTTATTGTTTTTGGGTTTTCATTAATTATAAATGAGACCGAGAGTTGCTTCTATTTATTGCTTTTGTTTAATCATTTAAAATTTCTTCCACTTCCAGTGAAAATGTTTTTTACAGATTAAAGTTTATTGATCTTTGAAAGGATGTACTTGCATTATTATAGCATTATCAATATATTAGTTGATAATGGTCTCAAAATTACAACATTATCTCTTATATATTATATATATATAAGAGATATATTATCGTTTATCGCAATAATTTCTCAGACAATTAATCGCACAGCAGAATTTGTTATTGTGACAGGCCTATTTGGTGCCCCCTAATGACGGCTGATTCAGCATCCATTTTGCCTGCAGTCTCTTCTCTGAGCTCTCTCTAGCCAGTAAGTCAGTCCGACGTTGACTCACGTCCATCTCTTGCTCTGTCACTTTCTCTCTTTCTATTCATCACTTCCTCTGATCATGTCCTCTTCCATTTCTTTGCAGAATCAGCAATCCAAAACGGCCAGTGTGTTGATATCCAGTTGCTTGCGTGTGACGTGATGCCATAAAGCAAAACGCAACTAAACAAAAATGTAAAATCTTTTTCTCTGAAACGCACATTATAATAATAAGCAAGCAGTTTATCTTTTCCACCCCTTTCCTGCCTCATTTGTACTGGGAACCAGCATTTATTTGTTCTCGTTGATCACAGCATGGTCATTATAAAAGGCCCTGCTTTACACAGAATCTTGTTTTTTTATTCTAAGAGATGGTACTTTGAACATTTTGGCTAATCAGTATCCAAAAAACATGTTAAAGAGACTCTAGTGCAAAATTCCTTGAGTTAAAGGATTCATTCAAGATTAAATATTAATACCCATTAAAGTTAAACTGAGGAAAAAAATCCCTCTTAAATTGCTCATGGCTAATGGTAGCCTCAAACAAGCGCATCATTTTAATTCAAACTCCAACACACTGAGTTTGTTACTCGTTTTTTTTAAGACATCAGGAAAAACAGGCTTGCATTACTTTGGGAATGATATCAGCATCAGTGTCGAAAGATGCACAACCACTATTATTAGAATAAACAACACAATCTCTTCCTCCCGTTGACAGACAAGTATTATCTCCTGTGACCAGACCATCCATGTGTCTGTAAAGGAGGTCAAACAAACATTTGTTGCTGTGCTGTAACGCCGCTGCACCCTCACAAGTGCCCGTCACGCCATCGCCCGCCTGCAAATTTATTGGGCCACTTTTGGATGTGTCAGAGCAGTCTGTGTCGATAAAGCTTGCCGTAATGTTTGCCACCCCATCACAACAGAGATTTACCTCCCTGACAGAGACATCCTGCTTCAAGGTCCTGTCTGTCGCTTCGCCCTGAGCAGGCGGCAGCGACAGGACAGGGCTTCAAGCTACTTATTATCACCAATTTGACACAGCGGACAGTTAAAGCCTGACACAAGTGCCCACACAAACCCTTCACCCTTCCATCCACTGTTGTCCTGCTATGCAGAGCAATCCCATAACACCTCAAGTGTAAATAAGAGGAGAGGAGGGATGTAACCTTGACTTCTCTGTCAGTCTGCCTTTATGGTTCTGTCCCCCCCTCCCTCTCTCTTTGGCTCACAGTCTTCACCCTGGACAGGAAGGAGGGAGGTGACAATAAGCAAGGAAGTTGATTGAGAGGCTCTATTATGCATCAACTTAAAGGAAGCTTCTGTGATGGATGACACAGACACCAGTCACCTTCAGAGCCCGGTCGCAACGTTCCCAGCATCCTTTCTGGCAAATGACCTGAAAATCTCGCTGACATATTCAAAAGGGGGCTAACAGGAGCCGGGCAGCCTTGTGCTGTGCGCATAAGAAGGCCAATTTAAAAGAAAGAGGTGTGAGCTGCACAGAGATTCATGGGGATATATTGAAAATCCATTTCTGTTTTTCAGACACCGTCTGTTTCAGATACGAACGACAGGATTTCATTATGCTCAACAAGAGTTGGGAGGATTAAGATAAGGGACATGTGTTTGACTTTAGGCCCTAATTGTTCCCTTCAGTCAGAAGATGACAATTAATTGAGGGACGTCACAAAGACCTTGACTATAAAGTAAATTAAATAAATGTTACTACAGCTACCTAAAACTACTTTAATGTAACAAGAAGCCCCTCCAGTGCATACAGACAGAGGTTAGTTAATTTATGCCAATTTGTCAGTAAATTAGATATTCTAAAATGATTAATTTTAAAATTTTCTATTAAAGGGCATTAGCAATAATACAGGGCTGTTATTCAGAGGAGTTTGTGTCCTTCATCCAGTTTTACAAGTGTTGTGAACAAATTGCCACCACTCTTTATTAGTATGACATTAATTTAACTAAAGCTGAATTTAACAGTTTTTATTGATGAAACATTTCACCATGTTGATAATTTCATCTAAAGAATATTAGATATTAAAGCCAATCTCAATTTTTATTTAATAGATATTAAAATTACAATCACTTCTGACGATGAATTCAAGCGGTTTCTTTAATTTGACTGGCTGAGGTCGGTAAATGTTGTATTTTTTGTATCATATTTACCTCAAGGTAAGGATTCTGTTGTGCGTTTCTATTTTAGCTTGTTCCGTTTCTATTTAATTTCTTTTATTGTTTTTAGTCTGTTTTAATTATTCCATCTCATGTTTCTTTTGTACCTGCTGGAATGCTTTCAATGTGTCATGTACAAGCACTGAGTTGTTCTGTACATGAAATGTGCTATACGAATATACTAGCCTTGCTTATTTAAATTTCTTTTTAAAAAGAAACATTACATTATTTTTAAACCGTTTGCTAAATCATTCCTTCTTTTTTCAGCTAAACGCTAAATCAAACACAGCAATTTAAACTTGCAGAGGCTCATATTTGTGCATCTTTTACAGTCACTAACAAAAGATTAAATATTTAAAAACCCGAGATCCCCCAGTAGGGGGACATTGAGAACAGATGGCTATTTTGACAGTTTGGCACCATTTTGGTGAAATCGTCTGGATTGTCTACCGGATTTTCTACTTTATTAAAGTTGGCTTTGGAGAGATAATGTTTGCATATTGTACTCTGACCTGATAGAAGTTTAGAGCTACCGCTGCATCATTCCTAAGAGACATTTATATCATATTATTTCATCCTGAAAGTTTTTATTTTTAGGCAAGCCTGAAATTTCTTTCACTTGTGTGTGTATTATCATCATTTATTCTACACCAGTAACACATACACTGATATTTACACATCTTAACAAATCTTACAAGTTACAGTGATGCTAAAACAATGCAAAATAGACCTTGTAGTTACAGAGATGTGCTCATTTCATTATGGGCATACAATTTTTGATCAGAGGTCTAAAAAATATGAATAAAGCTAAAAGGATTCATCCTAACATCTAAGGACATGTTTGCATATGAATTTCAGGATGTTGTGTTGTTCAAAATTGTCACTACCATTAACTTAAAACTATAAATAAAAAACTATGTAACGTATGCAAAGACACGGCAACAGAATATGGAAGAAAGTCTTTATTTTAGGTCTATTTTTCAGGAATATATACTAATGAGTCATATTTTCCTAAACAAAGGGGAAAAAAGGAATATTCTTAAAAGGATATAGGGACAGGACACACTAATGAGCGCTTTTGTGTAAATGTGTCCGATTTCAGCCATTGGCTAATTTCCATCTGTTGTATAATACACTTAATGTACTTTTCATTTGTAATGGAACAACCAGATAATACGGTGATGTCACTTTAACACACTTCTTTTATCATCAGAAATAAGCGGTGCAGTAACAGCAATTTAATTATGCACAGGCACATATGGCCTCATAATTATGTTTATAAATTTCAGATATACGGGGTGAAGACCTCAATTCAAGTGCTTGCTTGCAGCAATCAAACAGCTAAGTGATTTGTTGAGGCACCTTTACAGTACGTCTCACATGTGATCTACATTTCAGAAAAAGGCAAACACACGTGTCATAAAATGAGGCAACAGATGAAAAGTCTGAGACAAATATGCATATTTATAGTTACTAAAGTCCCTCCAACAGCTGCATTGAAACACAAACATTCTTCCGAACTACCAGCCGGCTGCTCTGGCCCCTGCACAGACTGACCATTTCCTTGTGGGTATTTATTCCTATTTAAGAAGCAATCTCTGCAGTTTGAGTGGCAGCAGGAGGTTTGGAGGGCAGGAGCTGCTATATTCGTGGCGCTCGAGGTCTTTCTGCCGATTCATAATTAGACGTGAACCCAGAGCGCCCACTACGGGGAGGTCAGAGGGGTGAGGAGGGAGACGAGAGAGGAGGAGGGGATGAGCTGGCGCTTGCCTGATGGACACCAAATGAACAAATTATGATGGCCCCCTCTGGGCGTGATGGGGTCAAACGCCCTGCGCCCCGCCGCTGACAGTTCAATTTCCCCCCAACGCAGCCCCATTCGCTGACTGCTAATTATGAATGAAAAGTTATCAGCCTGAGCCACCCCCGCCGCACACACGGACAGCGGTCGGAAGGGGTTTGGGGTGGCGTGGGGAGGGTGGGGGATTTAAGAGGCATTTGTGAGGGATCCTAATGTCAAAATGTTATTAGAGAGAGCGGCAGCATGCAGAAACTGGGGAGAGAAGGAGGAGACAGAAGAGGAGGTGGGTCAAAGACAGTGACCAGGGTTAATCTAAATGCCTTTGATAACCATGCAGTAATTCTCTAAAAAGGCCCGAGCGCTCAGCTGAGACAGACTCACTGCCTCAGTGGGCAGATTGCTGAGAAATAGAAATGACACTGAGGCCAGTGCGTGTGTGTGAGTGTGTGAGCTGTTGTGCGCTGCAAGGGGAGGGGTGTGTGTGAATAAAGGTGAGCTTATTTACCCTTGTCTGTGAATCCTGCAGCCCATCATGTATTTATGCATAGAATTGACTCTAAATCAGATGCTGATGTGCAAAAAGTTCCCTGTTCTAATCTGCATTTCTATTCTCTATTACTCTCTGGCCTTCACCTGAGGAGGAGAGATTGGTTAACAAGACTTGTGCTGCATAAATGCTGGCCTGAGAGCAGCTGTCAATCATACTGACTGACAGGCGGGCAGGGCTGACGGGCAGACTAAAAATATAGGCAAACTCACCACAGAGCCAAGTAAAGCAGCAGAGGTGGGACACAGTGGAGGCCACTCAGAGTGGGTACACAGTCTTTAACATGCAAGCAAACAAAGCGGTTTATATAAAAAGTTAACGAGACTTCGTGAAATTATTCACTCATTTATTAGCTTCCTCTCAACGGTCAAACTAAATACAACTGCTTCTCACAAATTGCTTGCACATAACCTTTCGCTTTACAGGAAGCTTTGAGGTTTCCATGAACTTGGTTACAAGTTCAGTCACACTAAACAGCTACATTAATATCTATCCTACAAGTACGGAAATGGTATAGATCACCCTTACCCTCTAAACACAGCCGGTGCGTTCCCTGTGCATCCCTACTGAGGAGTTCTCCGGTTTCTTTTGGGTTTTTTTCATAAGTTACTGATAGTAAACGTAGCATGTTTACCCCCAGTGCTTAGAGTACTACAGCATATCCACAGAACTGGAGTCATGTGGCAGAGGTAAAGCCTGTAGGTTACCATGATATGAAGAGATGGTATTATCCTGCATGCCATTTTAGTGCCGTTTCTTTAGCTCGACTTTCTACTTTTGACTGGACCCTGGAGGTCAATAGCTGGCGGTACTGAGAGTATTCAGACAATCAGTTTTTTTCTAGACCCCTTCTATTTCCACAGCAAGAACCACAAACTACCTTGGTAGGGAGATAGTACTCAGTTGATTGGGTGAGTGTGCTGACCAGCAAGACACCCACAAAGCTGCAAATCCAGGGATGAGATACTCTTTTAGCTCAATGAGAAAGCCCCATGTCATTTAAGTTCTGGGTGCTTTTAGTTAAATGACACCAACTGTAAACAGGCACCGTGTGTGTACTTGGCCTTTAGTTATTAAGCATTCAAAGAGAAAGAGATGTTCTTTCCTCATTTAAAAGTCTCCTTTACATAATCTTTTTAATTTTTTCTATCAAGACTTAAAACATATAAAAGTAGAAAAGTTCTCATTTTTACTCAGCTGCACACCCAATGGTCACCCAGAAGAGAATTATTTATCCATGTGTATTTTGTAGGTACTTTTTTTTACAACTATGCTCACCTGTTTATTGTTAAAGCAATACTACATACAGTAAGTTTCCAACTTTAAAAACCCTCTGCAGTTTTTAAATGGCACACTGACATTCATTAAGCATATTTATGGAGCTCTCATTGCCCTGCAGCGTCCCACGGCTGAGAAACCGCACTCACTGGCTGTTTTGAACACAAGAAGTCACTATCAGAGGAAGCAAGAAAAAGAAAGAGAGAAAGTGACAGAGATAAGACAAGACTCAACATCAGACTGACTTTTACTGGCTGGAGAGAGCTCAGAGAAGAGACAGGAAGCAAGATGGATGCTGGATTAGCCGCCGTTAGAGGGTGCCCAAGTGAGGAAATCTAGAAAAGTTCAGTCGTGTTGCTTGAAAGCCGAGTTAGCATCATCTCTCAATGAGAACTAAAGAACATAGGAGCATATCCTGGTCATCTTGGTGTGCATTGGAAAAATAAACCTGACAGCAGCTACGATCCAATATTTCAATTCAATTCATATAATTTTATACAAGATTCATGGTCCATTTAAAAAACAGAGACAAGACAATAATAAATAAGGTATCTAATGATCTGTAATCATTTTTTAACAGTTTGAGTCGTTACAGTTTATTACCTTAATAATTAAGCCCTGGTTCAATAATTAAATCAAAATCTTTATAGATTTTTTTATTGCACTAAAGCCTCATTTACAAACATTATAAATAATAATTATATAAAGTATTAGATAACTAAAGGAGTCAATCACTCTTATTAACCGTTTCTAAATCATTTTATTTCATTAAAATAAAAGTAATATTTTACACTGTTGTTTGAAAACACAATTTTACTGTCAGATTTTTCTTTAATCATTTAAGATTTATGTGATTAATTGATAAATCATATAGAGATCAAACAAAGAAATTCCGACTGCAGAGTCGCCAGAGTTCGGACTTTGTCACACAAAATAGATACAGCAACAGCAGAAAGAACGGTCTGGACATTTCCTCCCCGGGGAAAGACAAGATACAAAATACATAGACGAGAAGAGCCGCTCACAAACTGAAGAGAGAAAGGAGCCGTCACACTAGGAAAGGTCAACCATCAGATATACACAACATGGAGACACAAGGGATGCAACGTCTGACAGAGAGAGATGGAAGGTGACACAGAGGAGGAGAGAGATAAGAGGGGCAGAGGAGGAGAGAAACAGAGTGGGAGGACTTATAGATGAGACACAGAAATAGAGTTCAAGGGTGTGGAAGAGCAAAAGACAGCGTAGGTGAGAAAGACAGACTATAAGAGAGACAGGAAACAGGGAGAGCTGTTGCTCAATCCTGACTGGCTATAAATATAACAAGGCAGAAAAGGTCAATAGTTTGCGTCTTGAGCAGAAATGTTCCACAAGGGAAAGAGGTTCATTTCGCCATCTCATACGACGTCGTGCTGTACCGTCAGTGTCAGACAGAGAGGAACAATTGACTCTCAGCGCACGTTGATGGAGGAAATGTCATCCAGCGTGTCTCTAATGCAGAAACACACACGCAGCGTACACTCACCTGCATGGTGGAGGAGACGTTGGACAGAGAGAGGCCTTCGAGGTCGGACAGCAGGCTCGGAGAGAAGACCGAAGACTTTGGTGCATTTGCAGGTGCTGGAGAAACTGAGACAGAAAATCATAAAATATATTCATTTGAGGCATGCCAAAGAAACATTACAGGAGATGAAATGACCTGCTCTGATGCTGCCCAGAACAGCACAATTTCAAATAACAGTGCATGGGGTAGAAAGACTACAATGTATTGATGTATTGATACGACAGGATTTAAAGTTGTTTAAAATCAGATTCAGCAACTTCAGAGCTGCAGACAAATCGTGTCGTTTTGTACACTGAGAGAGAAATCACATCAAATCCTTTTATCCAAACACCAATAAGATGTTTTCCATGTCGATGCAAGCCTGCTTTTCTACATTTTTGTTGCTTTCAGTATTAGTTTAATTCATCTCAGGGTTTCGGAATTTTAAAGGGAAAAATAACACTGAAATTTCCTCAGTTTAAATATCTGGTTGGGAATTTTAAAGGTCTTTGCAGCAAATATCAAATCATTTCTAAGACTTTAAACCTCACCAGTTTTTGAACTCGCAATCTGATCAATCAATGAAATATATACTGCTTCATGTAGTCAAAGCAGCCTGTGTTTGTTACAGTAAAACCCTGAAAACATGATGTAGCTCTGTGTTACACAACCAGACAGACGATCAAACTGGCAACATGATGAATAACAGAACATTATGACTGCCTTTGAAAAATTACCATAAATCATTTATTTCTAATTGTTTCCGGTTCGTTTCTAAAAACACAAATCTCTTAAAAGGTTGCAGGCATGACATTAAAGTCGTTTTAGTTAAAAACGATAATATCTGGAGAAGAATGGCAGCAGCAATTTCTGAGCTTGTTTTCTTGTGGACGCACTCATTATTGATACAAGCTTGTGCTCATCATGAAATGACTTATGTTACATTAAGACTGTTAAATTGGTTTGAAGCAAATAAACAGGGAGAAACTAAAGGTTGGACAAAAGCACAACATATTCTTCAGGAGTTCATATGATGCTCATTTGCAGGTTCATAATGTTATTCGGGGGTTTTACTAGAATAGGAAAAATTCATTAATTTACCATAAAGTGTTCACTGTTGCACCACCTCACCAGCTTCTGTCTGACGTGATTCATTATGACTCCTGTTTCTTTAAGGGACCCAGGTCCATTTGAATTGTTACAAAATAAATATTATATAATATAAATTAACTAAATTTTCCTTGACATGTTTGGAAAACCGGCGTTTAGGGAACAGTGGCAGGAGAAATTCTTAAATGCTTACATTTGGCTGTAATTAGGGTCACAGTGCTGAAACCACAGCTGTTCAAAAAAAGATCCCACATTAACTTCACCTAATAGGCTAGAGGCTTTATTACATTAATCATTTTAAGATCAATATTTTTTTCTTAACCATTTTTATTTTATCTTATTCTTTGACACAAATAATTAACAACATATAGAGAAATCTTGAATAATAAGGGATGATGCATTATTTAGGTTAGTAATTCACATATTAGTGATGAAAAATCAACCTAAGTGAAAGATGTTCTCATATTCATCCTCTGATCCTCTGACTTATTTGCATGAATACGTTTTTACAACTGTATACAAATAATAAAGCATTGATTAGAAAGTTGTAGCCACAAGAAACTGTGGGATAAACTTATCTTATTGCCTTTCATAAAGATAATCCAGGCACTGAAACTCTTTTCAGTAGCATTTAGAGAATCTGAACAGCTCATTTCATGGCTGCCACTCAGATACTTCTGTACCATTTCACTCAAACCTTCCAAAGCACCAAAAGACTTTTCTCTTGAACACTCAGTCTGCTTTAATTTATCATAAATGGTGAAGCGCAAAGCTGCTGCTAATTCCTTTTGCCACACTAGTTATTAGGGAGCCAGTGTTCAATTGATTAACATGGCGATATAGATAAGTACTGGAAGATAAACCTGGACTACAAAGGCGGTGTTTCAGGCCGTTCAGGTCAGGAGCAGCGGGATGAAATGACCTGCTCTGATGGGCACTTTGAGCTTTGTAACCAATATATGCACTTATACACAAATAACACGTTGATTAAAAAGGATAAGCCAAAAGAGCCCTATGTATATGTAGATATGAACACATAGAAAACCAACAAACTCACTGTTCATCAAATTTAAAATACTGAAATTTGCAGATCTGGTTATTTTTTAAATTGTTCAAATCATGTACAAAATAAAAAACAACAAAAAAAAAAACAGGTAAATTCTCAAACAGTATCCAAAGTTTCTGCAATTGGGGGAAAATTAATTCAGTCTAGGAGGAACATACATGTTTCAAAAACTTAAGTTTCAAAAACTAAACTTAGTTTTGCCTCTACAAGAGGGGTTCAATTATGGAAAACATAAAACATGTCAAACAATGGGTAGATTTAACCAAATGATAAATTATATAATTAAAAGATATGAAACAATCAATGAGGTTTATTGAAATTGATGTGTGTTGTGATTTATTATGGTTGGGTATTGTTATCAGTGTATTATGGTTTGTGACGTGCTAAATATTCTGATTAAAGTGTGAACGTTTCAATATTTAAGTTATTATGAACAAAAGGGTTATGACTGAATAATTATTTGACTTCATCCTATATTCTTTTTTAACTTTGAAAGCTTTGATTTTGTGTTTTAAATGTTCACTTTTTTTGCTTGAAATTTAAGTTTGAAATAAAATACAAATACATTTATAAAAAAAAGGTTGAGCAGAATTTGTAAATTAACTCACAGTCATCTAGATCCAATAAGGAGACTTCCTTCTTGGACTTCTCTGCTACCTGAAAAGCAAAGAGAGCAACTTGATGGTGAGAAAACACTAAATATAGGGAGTGAAATGAGAAAAAAAAGGGCTGATATTGTGTGAGCATCCTGTTCAGAGGGTGAAATGTTTCAGTTTCACTGACAGAGTCCCTGAAGATGTGACACATTGCTCCCAAAAACAAAGATACTCTGCATTTATATTTGACATGTCTGGGATTTTCAGTGATCGGTCATGCAGGGTGGCGTGTCACAACCGCCACACGCCACCTCGTGCGACAGAGCTAGGCTTGTTGGAAGCAAACTGCTGGGAATTACAACACACACCTCAAGCTCGCAGCACAAACGTCCCAATAAAAACGCATTTAAACATCCGAGCGCATTTTATCACCCTTTCTCCATACCTTCCTAACCAACCTGGCTCCGTTCACATCACATAAAGAACCATAAAATTCCACTCTACATACTCCAGGGCTGAGCAGACAGCAGGAAAACAGAACAGAGGAGCGAGTGAAGAATGGGAATGAAAACAAACCATAAAGATAGAGGCCATATCTTATCAGATTTTCTCTGATTGACGCTTGGTGGTGGTAATAGAGACGGAAACCTAGTTACTAAGGGGCGGTCTGAAAGAGCCATGTAGAAAGAGACAGCGAAAAAGATGCATAATTCATAGGCCAAGCCTAGTGTATGAAATGAGAATTTTATAGTGCAGAAAAGCAAAGGGAAGGCAAGAAATAATGTGATGAGTAGAACAGGTAAAAAGGGAAAAAAAGAAGGCTTGTGAGGGTTGAAAAGTAGCAAATGAAAGACTCACAAAGAAAAAAATAAAGGAGGTAAATTGGGGCCAAATTATATCAGCAAGTGCAAATCAGGAATAGAAGATCTCAGCTCTTCCAGTTAGAAGAACACGGTGCCAAGACACCGAAACACGCAAAAACATGAGCATTACAGGACAAACACATTGTTTTCTGTAGCTTTCTATATACAAAGATCAGCCATAGCATTCAAACCACGGGCTGATGAAGTCCAAAATATGGTAAATGTTAAAAAGCAATGTTTTTCTTCTTTAAGCCAGGTTCATGTTACAAGATTTAAGTCCCGGGAAGATGGCAGGGTTTCGAAGTCTCCAATAGCCGAGCAGAGAGGCTTAAAAGAAGCAACTTGTGAGGTTTGCAAACACTTCTCAGACTTCGGCCAAATACCAAACAAGCTGTGAATTTAAAAAGGAGTTAAGCGAGCAAGAAGAGCTCAACAGGTGGGACACAACAAACATGGAACAAGTCTGACAGAGAGCATGATAAAGAGCCCCAGGTCACAAGAAAGGGATGCCGACGTACACTGTAAACAATACAGCAACCTGATAACACTTCACCTTGTAAAACTTTGCAATTATCTTATGATCCAATCAAACATCCACATCTACAGATACCCAGAACTAACACCACACAGGAGCCAAAAGATCCATGACCACACATAGCAAGACATCCTCAAAGAGAATAAAACCATGTCCCTATAAGAGGTACTACACGATATGAGGCAGGTGGTTTTAATGTTACTAAATGTTTTATAACGGTTCCAAATCGAGACTAATGGTGTTTAGTGTCAGAACCTGCAATAAGCACCAATCAGCCGAAGCATGACCACCTGTGTAGTATTGTTTAGGTCCTCCTCTATCCATAAACATGTAGAAGTATGGAGTCTGACAGACAGGCATAGGCAGGGTGCATGATCCTGAAAGTAGCAAAAGCCATCAGGAAATACATTTTCCAGAAAGTGGTGCGCTTGGTCAGCAACAATGTCTATTTAAATGGCTTGTTTCAAAGTAATATCCTATATGAATGGCAAGCCCTACAGTAATGCCCCTGCTGGGCTGCCCTCTTCCTATGCTGCATCCAGGTGCTGTCTAAGCAATGCACATGGACCCGGCTATTACTCCACGGTGCAGTCTCGATGCCTGGGTGCCCATTGCCGGCATTTCAATCGATGAATACAGGTTAGCATGAACATTCTGACTAATCTGTGACTATGCTAAAAACTGCAATGCACTTTGTATCCTGCCATCTTTCTATAAGAGTCAGAATGAACTTTTTCTGCAGTCTGAGCTCCAGTATCTCTTCTACTGGATCAGGCAGGCTCCAGCCTTCAGTCCCCATGTGCATTAATGAGGCTTTGCCACCGTGTCACAGGTTTTCCTTTCTTGGTCCTTTTTTGGTTGGCCCTGACCAGGAGCAGCAGTTGTGGAGATACTTTAACCCAGATTCAAATCTTCACGCTGGAAATTTCTTGTTAATCATTCCAACAGTTCAACATCAAGGACAGTTTATAACTTTCGTTTATATCCCAACCCAATGCCAGATACCACTGTAACTAGACCATGTTTTCACCTAGCCCATCATAATAATGTTATGGCTGATGGTTGCATACACATAAATGTATACATTCATTTTTGTTAAAAACAATTCTGCACCTCCATTAAACCAGTTCATCCTGCACCTCAATGACATCACCTTAGGTTTGGCCTTTGTATCGGTCTTCTTCGGTGGTGCTGGGGGGTCAGAATCCGAATCCTCCTCAGAGTCAGAGTCTGATTCGGTGGAGCTCTCCACTGATGAGCTGCTAGCTTGGGCTACAGGTCCGTTTCCATTTTCATCCGAGTCACTGAAACACAAGACAACTCTTAGAGACTCGAGCATGAGTGAGTATAAATAACGCAATATGAGCATAAACATATAACTCTACGCATTTGCTCTATTTCGTCTGTTTGATTTGGACTAAACTTACATTTAAACAAAGAGTCAAAGAACAAGAAAGGCAAAGTAAACTTTGTGATATCTTTTTTTTCCCCCTTTTCATCCTGACTGAAAAGCTCCAGCTCGGCCCGATCAAAACGACAAAAATCAATCTGTTTTTGTTTGCGAAGTTAATTCGGTTCTGCATTCGCTCAAAAAGATTTTTCCCATCTTTCTCCTCTCTCGTTCACTTGCTCTGTCCCTCTTCAATTTGTTCCGATAATGAGTGTTTACTCCGCCTGCCTGGGATTTTCAGCCATTAAATTAATGAGGGGAATTGTGACGGTAACTGGCTTTTTAACTTGGGCGATGATGAAAAGCCAGTATTAATTTGGCCTACAGATTTCATTTGCTGCGAACAGGAAAAAGTGATATAAATCACTGTGGGCCTGATTAGGCCCTGCCTGAAATGACTGGGCCATAATGAGGGCATTATGCTGTGTTTGTTGTGGAAGCACTGGGGTGAGCTGCTCTAATTACTCAGTGTACGTGTGTGTGCGCTTGTTTGTGTGTGTTTGAGCACTGGGGTGAGTTGCTCTAATTATACTCTCTAATGGAGAGAACAGGGTCAGCCGGCGGCCTGTCACACAGCAAAATCAGGTACATTCTGTGTGAGTTTGTGTGTCTGTGAGCAAATGAAGTAGAGTGCATAAGAAACTAAATTTGCCAGTGTGTCAGAGAGTGTGCGTGAGCATATTCAGTAATAATGACTCAAATTTCATTCATTGGTAACACCAGGCTGCTAAATGACCAATCAAAAGTCATTATCCATTAGCCATGTAAATGTGGGTTACGCTACTGGAGGAAAATTCTCCTTGATTAGCCCGTTAATGGAAGTCACACCAGTGATATTGTAGCAGCCCAGTCAGCTTCAGAGAGACAGGGAGTGTGTTTATGTGTGTGGTGAAAGAAGAAAAAGAGGTGGTGGATACACAGTACAGAAACTCTGTATTGCCAAAATTAATCCCACATGCTAATCAATCATCTATTTGTTGAAGCTGTCTACT
>JAOXYM010000020.1:4227718-4255201 GCA_028567055.1 Leptatherina wallacei
ACAAATTTGTGTAAAAACACTTGGCACAAAAAGTAAAGAAAGTTGTACTTGGGTGAAATCTTTTTTTTTTTATTTTTGCTTCTTGTGATTTGGAAATGATTTAAGTGCCTTTTGATGAATCCCCAGCTTGCTGTCATGTGCTTCTTAGAGAGATTATTTATGACTATTTTCTGACCACACACTCTCATAAAGGCCTCATTGATGGAGTGCTGCTGCACTGGATGTTCTCATCTTATTCAGAAACCATTGGCTTGTTGTATACCGGTCTGACTGTGGCAGCCAGATCCAGGAAGACTGTTGGTGCTCCCAAATCTATTCTCATTTAAAAAATAATGGAGGCTGTTTTCATTTAAATCTATACCCTGACAATATACACAGATCTAGATTGAATATACAGACAAATGTATACCTTTTTATCTGTCCATTAATTGCCTGTAAAGATGATGGACACCACACAGGTTCAATGACCTGAGCTGCAGCTCAGGAGAAAAAACAGTCACCTACCAATCAGAAGGTCAGCAAGACACTGAACCCCAATCGTTGCCTCCAATGGGTAAAACATTTGGTTTAAACTAAGAAGTACTTTATAAATGTGTGTGTCATTGGGTGAATGTGGCATGTAGTCTTAAAGCACTGTGAGTGCTATACAAATACACTCCATCTACATACTTCACCCTCTTTAGGGTTGCAGTGGGCCTGAGTGGGAGAAAATCCATGCACAGAGAGAACATGCAAACTCCACAGAGAAAGCTTCGAACCAGGAAGTCTCTTGCCACCAAACTACCGTAAATTCAGTTAAACGCAGTCAAGTTGTATAAACATTGCATGGATCATTGATCAATCTGAATAACTTACAAGTGTTTCCAACTTTCCTTTTCAACTGTAAGCTGTGTGTTTAACTCAGACTTTACTGTAAATTTTTCCATCAATGAACTTACTGCATATCTCTGTTGAGCCCCACTACACCAAAATACTGATTCATGTCATGCACATACTTCTAATGAAGCAACAGTGGATTTCTTACCGGTTCAATGACCTCTACGTTTCTCACGGACTGGTCAGGAGCGACAGCTGGCCAGTCTGAGAGTTCCTGGTACCCCGCAGCTTTAATGTTGAGACTGTGTGAGAGGGTTCCCAGCTGGAAACGATCTCGATCTGAAAGGAGAGACCAGGAGGGAGCAATGACCTGAGTTCCTAACGAGGAGGCCAGCAATTCAGTTTCATTTGAATGAGACCTAGACATCATCTCCTTCATGATATACATGCAATCTCTCCTTTTTCTAAAATAATTAGATTCTGTGCCTTTGTAGGATGGTCCAAAAAAGTGCCCCGATGATTAAAAGAAGATAGAAAAAGAGTCTTCAGTATTAAGAATGACAGAGGTGGTTAAGGCTTTCCATAAACATGCAGTAGGTGGAAACTGCCCATGAATTATAATGTAGCAGCAGGCAATTTTGTCCCTTTTGTCTAGGAGGAGGAGAGAAAATGAGTGTCTCAGTGTCTGAAAAAGGTTAGCATTAGCTCAATAATTTACCCATCTCATTAGTCCAAGGTAACGGGGTCTGACCCAACTGCCCTTCAGAGAGACAGACACACCAGAATAGTAACACCACAGCCTCAATCTAGTGGTTATACAGCTACTATATGAAAAAAAAAAACGGTCTAATATGCATTTAGTAATTCTGTTTTGATTTACAAAACAGACATGAGAGAGAAACTGAATCTAACCTCAAATGTTAAAGCCATTTCAAGGGCTTAATATGCTTCAGAATAAGGATTATATGTTGGTTTTACAGATGTATGGGGTACCTTTGAAGGCAGACTCGAGCACTGGAGCTGGTTTAGGGGCCAGTAAGATGCGCCGAGCATACTTGTTGAGGGCGCCGCTCTTCTCATTGGGAACAATCAGCTGTCTGATGAACCGTGTTCGGTCTCTGATGTCGTAGTTCTGGTCGTATTTGCCGAGGTTCAGGATGTACTGGGTCAGCAGCTTGGTCTGGGTGAACACAAGTGTTAGGATGGAGAGATTGGAAGAGTTTGGTGTGATATGGAAGGTAATGGATCAACTGGAGGAAGAAATTGTGAGTTTTTCCCGAATGGTTACATCCGTCACTTAGATAAAGTGTTATAAAACTCAGCACGCAAAAATATTTCAGAGGTCCCATATTACATACATTTTAAAAACAAATTAAGTTTTTCAAATCCCTAGAATACATCTTTCTAGTTTCCATTTATAACCATATTATTATTATTATTATTATTATTATTATTATTATTATTATTATTATTATTATTATTATTATTATTATTATTATTATTGTTGTTATTATTATTATTATATTCCATAATATTATAGATGAGTAAGTCATGTCTGTATATACATTGTTTAAGCCTCTTTTCCAAACTGGCTTTTTTTATACTTAAAGACGAGCTTTACAGCATCTTTGTAGTCCGACATTAAAATGCAGTGTTGGTGATCCATAAAGCTGCAGCCGAACAGAAATTGCAAAAGTTGAGGTTCTTTGGCTCAGTGCAAAAATACAAGAACAGGAGATGGATTATCTGGCTGCCCATAGCAGAAAAAAATAGGACTGCTCCACCGCAGTTGCTAACAGCAGAGAAGCACACGGTACTACAAGTTATAGTCGTGACAATAAACAACCCGAACTCTAAAAAGTTGGGATGCTGTCTAAAATGTAAACTGAGACAAAATATTATTTTGAATTTGATGGAAGCAGCACAAAAGAGTTGGAACAGGGTCAATAACGGGCTGCAAAAGTAACTGGCACGAATCAAAACCAACTGGAGGAGCATTTGACAATTAATTGGGTTAACTGTCAGCTCAGTAACATGGCTGAGAAACACAGGGTCATTTCAGGGAGGCTGAGCCATACAAATGTAAAGATGAGTAGAGGGTCACCAATCTGAGATAAACTGTGTCTAAAAATTGTGGAACAATTTCAGAAAAATGTTCAACATAGACCTTGAAGATCCCACCATCTACATTGTATGATATCAAAAGGATTCAGAGAATCAGGAGCAAGTTATGGACACGATTCAGAAACAATGAAGTCATCCCTGGAACAAAGCTCATATAAAATGGTTTGAGGCAAAATGGTCAGATGGATCGAAATTTGAAATTCTCTTTGCCGTAGACAGTTCAAAAGTCTGCATCTCTGATGGTATGGGGTTGCATTAACTCATTGGCTGCCAGCATTGAAAGTGTCTTTGATCGATTATGACACTCTTCTTCACCAAACCATCGCATCCCAAGTTTTTGGGAGTTGGGGTTACATTAAAGGTTAGAAAGTATTCCCATAGTAACACTGGAACTACCATTATGCCATCACATCGTCTCCACACATCTCCTTCACCAGTTTTTTTTCTTTTTAGCAAAAAGACATGCGCCTGTTTTTTATCCCAGATATTATCAAACTTTAAAAAAAGAAAGTTTCTCTTACCTAAAACCTGTATAAAGAGCACTTGCAGCAACATGAATTATTTAGGTAGGCATAAAAACAAAAAAGCTGCAGCCATGAAGACGGAATTATCCCCTAAATCTTCCACCACACTGTCTGTCTGCTTCCCTCTGCTCCTCTTTTCTGTCCAGCACATTATGAGGAGTAAGAGGTGCAATAATGTGCTCGTTTGAGAGGGCAGCGTTTGGGCTCATAAACCCAGCTTAGAGGCCAATATCACCCCATCTAATGGAATGGGTCTGTAGACACCGAGCGGCACTACAAGGTGCACCATTACATTAAAGATGTCTCATTCACAGCTCTGGGTATTTAGCTTTGAGTAGCAGAGGTTGCAAACTACTTCAAGACAGAGCCGTTTGAAAAAAGATCATAAAATCTTGGTGGTAATAACTCTGTAGAGTAGCTGCTCCACATTAGAGGCAATCCATACCTGCTTAGAGTTGGTGAGGTAGAGTTTAGCAGCGAGGTTGACTATCTGAAGCTTCACAATGTCCTCCTCTGCAGTGAAACTCTTTGCCATCTTACGGAGCACATCAGGAGCAATCTTTGGCACCCTCTCGCAGTACTCTCCCATCAGCCAAAGGATGCTGGCCCGCGCCATCGGAACCTGCAAGGTTGGTTAAAAATGCAAAGAAAAGCAGCATGTATCCTTTTACAAGACACTCAAGACAAAAACAAATGGCTCAGGATTAAAGCTATTACTAGGACACATACAGTGATGTTGTCAAACAGCTTGGCCATGTGTTTGATGATCTCACTGTGCTGGGTGGGCTGAGTCTGAAGCAGCTTCTTGATGACCACCACACTCTCAGCCACAACAATCTCTGCAGAAACAAAGTTAGTTAACAGTGCTACACTACAGAACAGAGGCTGCAACTTCTTCAATCTGCTCTCATCTACAGCATTTTACCATCTCTGTTCGAAAGCAGTAACACCAGACCATTGAGGCAGGTGTCCGTCACCTCCGAGATATTGGTGGCACACCTGCCGATGGCCTGAATGGTAGCAGCTGCAAACGCCTTGTCCTGGCTCTTCACATAGGTCTGAAATAATAAATATTACACCGAAGACAGTTAAGAAAGAACATTTCCCAATAAGGTGCATTAGATTTAAAACATTAATCAGAAACAAACCTGAAATTCTCTCAGTATGGTGGAGATGTTGGCTTCATTGGCCAGATTAGTCAGGATCTCCAACTGCAAAAATACAGGTTTAGTAAGGAGGGAATAAGGTTTAAGGAAAGGATGTTCAGAAATATCATTTTACATGTCAATAGGTGGCAATATGATGAGAGTATAGGTGTACAGTAGAGATCCAGATTGCACAAAATAAATATGACGGCTGTGCAAATGCATTTTTGGGAAGCCAGTTAAAGTTTTATTCATATTATCAACTAAAAGAAGAATTTACATACGTTTACTGGTGTTTACGACATTTTACTATTTTAGTGATCAGAGAAAGGCAGATAGATTTTTGCAAAAATATTATTGTGTTTATTTCATGGAAATTTTGAAGGCATCCTTTAAGAAAATGAGCATCGTATAGTTGGAAGTAGTGAAGGAAACATGGTTTTCTAATGGGTAGAGCTTGTCTCATCTGAGAGTCATTGGGCCCTGACCGTTTCCCAGAGCAGGTTTATACATAGAAGGGGATTAACCTCATCATTGTAGGACTTTCAGTTCTTTTAGAAAGAGCTGGCCAGTATATAAATTGCATCATCTCAGCTTGAGCAGAATAAAACAAGCCACAGCCTGGTGTGTAGGGAGTTCGGGTTTTTAGGTACTAAAGAGCATTTCTATAAATGTAAGAGATGTGATAGACTTAAAACAAATCCAGAGCATCAGAAAATGTCAGTTAGAAATGAGGATGTCAAGATGTCTTTTAAAGTCACATCTGCCATCAGGTGGTGATCCATCAGTGCTACATACTATAAGGTGATGCTACATGCTCAAATAACTTAAGACTACTTATTTATGCATTGATTTAACATTTAGAAATCTGAGATTAGGTGCAATCAAAAGGAAGTGATATCATATCACACCAGATGATCATGCTAATATGCATGTTGCTATGTGTTTAGCATGCAAAACATTTAACTTGACAACAAGTGACTAGAGGAAAACCAAGTTTCCTTGAAACAATTAGTTAATTCATCTCATTTTCAGAAAACTATGTCTTGAGATTGTCAGATAATATAGTTGTCACAACACATCGTTATCTCATAATAACAAATACATCATCCCAAGATGATGGGATATAAAAGAAACAATTGGAGAGACAGTTGTTCTTGGCTTCTGTAGTATTTATAATTCTTAGACAAGTTTTACTACTTCCAATTTTTCTATAGGTTAATAATTACAATCTAAAGCTGCAACATAATTTCCAAACATTATCCGACACTATAATCATTAACTTCTTATAGATTTTAAATACACATCATCACTGACTTCATCAATCGATGAAGTGATGGCATGCAGTAATTTAGACATTAGTCACTTTTTCATTAATGTTCCTCACATTCAGGAGTGTAAAAAAAAAAAAAAAGACAGAGCGCCACGGTTGCCATTCATGCAAGGTTGTGAAGCCTGTAGTGATATAAATCACTTGATTGTCTGTCCAGTCTCAGCTTTTTCCCTAGAACACGTAACAGTACGTGCCACTGTGCCAGGAAAGCAAATTATAAATACTTCTCTACATATTTCTGCTTTCTGAAGAGTGTAAAACGTTGAGGTTTAATTATTCTGCACCAACGATGAAGAAATAAGAGCTCTATTCAAGCTCAAGTCACTGCACAATGAGAATGTAATGCACCTCAAAGCTCTTCAAGTTCTCATAGAATTACAGTTTTTCCATGACATGTTTTGCAAATAATATATATACCAAGCAAAGAAAGAAGCCATAAGACAAAGGTGAAGATGTGCATGTCTGAGAGGGACTTTAGTAATCCTTATTCAAACAAACTGCAGAAAGCACAAAACAGCTACCTTTAGAGTTTTTATGTGTGTAGGATCCGTGGATCTCACGTAAAAGCTCTTCATGTATGGCTCAAACATCCCCTGTTCGGAGACATTTCATGTTAGAAAACAGGTTAAAATAAATGATGTAACTGTTCTGCTGTCCAGAAGCAGTCTTACCTTCCTCTGAATAGACATGGTGGCGATGTTCTGCAGTACAATGTACTGCACCTCTCTGCAAATATACAAAAAGAGGGGGCCAACAATCAGGAAAACCGAAAAACTGTGCAGTGAACACAACCTAACCATCACAGGTAACTGTAGACAAAGTAAACGGGAATACAAATAATATTTTTACCTGTGGCTTCTCAGTAGTCGAACCAGTGACTTGGTGACAATGCTGACTTCATGTTTAGGGGCCAGATGCCAGTACAGCTGAGCAACAGACATCACAACCTAAAAACAAACCAAACACAGAGGCATCATATCAACCAACACATCTCACTTTTTCATTATCTAACCTATTCTAACGTTTTTAAACAGAATATATTTTAACATCTGTAACATTAATGCACAAACAGCATATGACTCATCTCCCCGTGCTGAAATAAAATGCATTTTGTGAGGCTCTGCTAAGGCACTCATGGCACCTCTCTATAAAGGTAATTTTTCAGTGGCGCTTTTAATAGCAGGGGGACGTGTGTCCATCGTTGCAGGCAGGATGAAAGGGTTCAGGCATCTATGAAGATGGAGGATGTCACTGTGCTGTTGCGAGTAAAGACACAGCATGTCACATTTTAATCAACACTTTCATTTGGGAGCATTTTTTCTCCCGCTGCTACACAGCGACAGACCTTGAGACTCCTGGATGATGGAGATCTGGGATCGCTACGTTTTCTTTTTTTAGTCTGAGGGGGTGCACTATAGCAGTTATTCTTGTACGCATGCTGTATTTATGTAAGACAATGCATCCTGTGATGCATCATTGCTGAGATGTGTGTCCATCCACACAGGGCCACAGCAGCATTAGCTGCTGTGTAGCTTTTTGTGTGGGACAGTGCAGAGATATGAAGCCATACTAACATGCCTCTACCTATGTTTTAGTCTTTTAACAAAACAGCACAGCAAGAGGGATGGGTCCAACTAAAACAAAGATTATGATTTGGATTTTTAGCAGGGGCACTGGCTCTAATGACCTTAAACTCACCCACAATATACTCCATCATTGTAAAACATCATCCATAACATCCTGAAACAGTCCCAGTGTGTAGAACTGTGCACAAATAAATAATGCACGACACAGCAGCAGGAAATACTTGCATACTTTCAATAGGTGTGCAGTACTAATAAGGGTAGAGAAAAAAAACCTAGCGTACATATGGAATTGCTAATCAGTCAACAAAAGTGTTAAAATGTTCAAATAAAGCACACAGCACAGGAAAAAAACATGATAAATAGAGGAAGAGCACTCAGTCAAACAACTGAATCTGAACCTGCAAGAGAGCTATTTTTGGCCATTTGCAGAACGATTACGGCAAAACACAATTCTTAGTTTTTGGGCATTAACCCCAGGCAGCTAGTACAGTGTGTTGCATTTCATCTGTGGGGCCAATAGCCTTAATATACCGACCTAAAATATTAGGTCAGAATATCAAGGCCCAAACCACAGGCACACAGTGTTTTTGCATTACATAATACGCGAGTAGCCCTTTCTGGTCAATGGGAAGTAATCAGACCCACAGCCTTGGCCCTTAGCCAACAGGAATCAATGATCAAGGCCTTCTTTGGCCCAAGGTGTAAAAATAAGAACATATTTGGCTCTTGTATGCTTTTGCTTCTACACTTTTGGTCTTACAGTATAAATGTAGCCTGGTGGCGAGAATATATTTGCTTTTTTTTTACACCACACAACCGTTTGCACTCAACATCTAGCCACCATAAGTACCATTTTATTTAGAGTCACTTCTGCACTGATTTTACTTTCCTGAGATGAAAACTGGAGAGAGGTCGTTTCTGTTACGTTTAAACTACGAGCACTCTACATGTAAACAGAAACTCACATTACTTCTGCTCTCTTCTTCACACTTTTACAAATAATAACTTAATTTACCGAGTGTCCGTCAACTCACCGCCGTGTTCCTGCTCTGCAGCAGAGGTTTGGTGTTCCTCAGCAGCAATCTGTGATCTGGATCCATGACGTAGGGCTTTGCCTCCATCTGGCCTTTCTTCTCCTCCGAGTCAGAGTCATAGAAAGCTTTTTCATTGTTCTCATCAAACACACCATCCTGAAACACAAACACGATACGCTGTCAAAGTAAATCTCCATAAATCTCCTTTTATATAAAAAAAAAAATAGTTTTCATTGGATTGTACGACACCAAAGATGTTTTCAAGTTTAGTTAATGCTGTAGGAATAACAGGTCTTATTTGAGAAAATTTTTGGGTGTATTACTTGTTACTTATGTGAGGAAGAACGTGCCTCAGGATTTGCTTAAACTGTTTGTATTGTACAGATGTATAATGCAGGCTGGGAGTCATAAAAACTATTTAGAAACTCAAACAAAAATAACACTAATGCTATAAGAATTCTTTTTCCTTTTAATATATGTATTTTGGGGATTTATAACATAACCCTTTAAAGCCTAGCCCCAAGAGAAAATGTGGAGAAGTCTTTCTTTGGCCCTTTAACAAAATGTAAAAAGAAAAAATCAGCTCTGTGACACGTATACGCCAAAACTTATTTAAAAAGATTTTGCATTTTCGTTTATATCATTGCCTTTAATACCTTTTAACAATATACTACATTACAGCAGTGGCATAAAGATAAGCAGAGAAAGAAAACAATCAAATTAATCACAATTATTTTTAAGATAATCAATCACTGCAGCCCAATCAATAGCACTTTGATATAAACAGCATCAGACTTATGATATACAACCTGAGGAAAGATGTTAAAGAAACTATTCTCTTCATATATTTTGACCAAAACATGTCACAGAAAACTGTGTCAGCTTATGAATTAATGGTATAATACATTTCCTTTATGGGGTTAACAGTAAAATCAGTAGTTTTTGTCTTCAGGGAAATGAAAGCCTCACCTCCTTCCAAGGGCTGGTGAACTGCGTCCTCGCATAGCGCGTCAGCATGGAGATAATGACCACCTGACCCCACTCCTCCACATCCACAAGCAGGTTGCACAGCTTCCTGTAGTTCTTGTGGATCAGATCAATGCGATCTGGGCACACCTCCTCGAAGGCCATCACAACGCTGCCGGCCACAAGCTGCAGACAAGATTTCAATGAGAAAATGAGAGAAACACCAACTCATCAACTCGCTATTTTAATTTACTTCTCATCACTTAGTTAACAAATGACTTAATGGAGGTTGTGCGGATTTAAAGCGCTTTTTTTTCCCCCCGCAAGCAAATTGAACAAATACTTCATCTCCTAAACAAGCCGTAACATACAGACTCTAGAGAAATAAAACACTGGTTAACAGATATGACCCCTGTTACAACTTGTTCTATAATTGCAATTTCAGTAAACACAGTGCAAATTTACAACTCTGATTACAATATGCACATTCAGCTCTCAAAGCAGTGAGTTGATAATTGGAAAGAAAACGCTCGTGCTTAAAATTTCAAGTGTTTCTCTCAAGTAGAAATGCTGCACTGATGTAAAAGCGGGCGAAGAAGGAAGCAACAACTGAGAGATGCAATTATCAACCGTTTCATTGGTAAAAGGAAAAACCCATTTGGCTGCTGCCTGCCCCTCTCCCAACACCACCAAACTGCCTGTTGCCTCGCAGACTGTGTGACTGAGTAAGTGACATGGCGGTGTATTAATATGCAAACATCAATAACACCGGCAGGAGAAGAAAAAGAGAAAGGCAGCAGAATCTAGTCTTCCCAATTAAAGTCTTCTGGCCCCTGGTGGCCCGGTGGGAATCCGGTGCATTTACCAATCAGCACTGTCATGAGCCTGCATTGATTCAGTGTGCATGAGATGCTGCTGCCGGAAGATTGGATGAGAAATCTGTACCTTAGAACTGTGTAATGATTAGCTTTTCACACCTACACAGACCATATTTTATGTTATACTTAAATTATTCAATGTAAAAGTGAGCCACTGCTGGGAGCATTAAACATAACAACTGCCTGATAAAGCTCATTTAATGTCAAAACTATGTAAAATGCATATTATAAGAAAATCTAAATACAGGTAAAGCATATTAATGGTAACTGTCATATACAGATGTATTGGTCTGTCTGTTCAAGAGGACTTTCTGGAATTTTATATCTGATTAAGACACAGCAAGATGTTTAAATAAAAATAAATCAGCATTTCAATCCAACCCAATTTGTTTTTTTTCGTCACATTTAGCTCATGTATAATGCACCTTCCCCTCTTATATGGTCACCACAGATGCATTAACATCTACTTTTAGCTCTTCTGCTGTGATGTTTATATCTAAACATGTTTTACCTTTGATTTTTCCACTTTTTATAAATGTTTTCCCTAAAAAATTCATTTTGAAATAAAAAGATATATCTCCAAAAGCTACTGGCAATCTTAAAAAAGCAAGACTGAAATGGCTCAAATTTTCTGGAACAGCCTGTTGCTCTCAGGTTTTTGGAGGATAGTTACCCTGTGTGAACCGTACTAAAAAATTCTTCAAAAGTTGTATGTTTACTTTGTGTTCAACTAAAAGGTCTCTTCCAGAAAACCTGATTCTTCCACAGGGTTTATGTTCATAAAGAGGATGCTGGGTCACCTCTGACAGCAATCCATCATTGACTCCTATTAATTGTTTTGTTTTTTTGTTTTGTTTTTTTTTAAATCAGTTCTTTGTCATTTGGACCAAAAACAAAGAACAGAACCTTAAAATGTGACCCCATTACACAACAAACCAAAACAACTCAAGCAGTTTTACGGTCGTAAGTTTTTATTTGGTGCAGATCTGTGGAGGTTGCACAGAGCTCCAAAGCCAGTTTGAGTCCTCCAATGACATTATCTGGCTTTGAGAGATCCAGTTTTGTATGATTTCAGTCAGACTAACATATTTACATCTATTTCTGCCGTCCAGTTTGAGCCAAACCACTCATTCATTTATTCTTTTCTAGTGTCATTTGAACATGTGTCTCAAGTCATTTGGGTTGCTGGAATTCACACATTAATCAGGAGCAGAACTGGCATAAACCACTGACCCATGACTGGCATAGCATCGCCTATCTCAACGCCTCTGTGTTTTGACATTGGTGCTATTCTCAGCTGGCGTTCTCCCAAGGCTTTTCCTGTCTCCAGAGCTATTACAGGCTTGTGTGTTTCTGAGCATGCAGGTCCTGCTGCAAGGCTTTGTGCATTCTTTACCAACTTCCCCCATTAGACACAGCTCCAAGGTAAACTACATGCACCATCAACAAAACTGACACCCCAATCTATGGAGTTCATACACCTCCTCCCCCTCCTCCTCCATCTCGACCATATTATCTACCCTGCGTGACAAGCTGGTAATGGAAAAATCACACTAAGCAAATGGTTCTTCTAATAACAATAAATTTCCTATAAAATTATGAAGGGCCCAAAACGTTTCCTTGCATCTATTTTGCTATGAATTCTAATTAAGGTGCCAGAGAGGCAGAGAGTGCTGGGTCATCACGTCAGAGACAACGTGCGCCTTTTTGATTGATGGCCCAGCGTGGGGTCGGCCGATCCTCCCATCACACGCTTCTCCCCAGCTCTCTCCCTCCTTCCTCCTTTTTCTCTTAAATTAATGGGCATCTCACCTAGCCCCTAATCATAGTCCCCACCCCGCCCCCAGCTCTTCCTTTCTGTTCTCATTTCAATTTTGCAGAAGGTGCATGGGGGGGAAAAGGATGGGAGAGATCGATCATTTATCTTGTAATGGCTGGATAATAGATCCATCACGGTAAAACAGCTGCACAAACTCCTATGTTGTCTCTGTCATCAGGCCTTCCCATTTTCTCTTTAAACCACCCTGCCTATAAGCAGCCCTCCATGTGTCACAGCCATTTAACCAAACATCTGCAAAGGTTAGTGGCAGGAGGCCTGGACAATGCCACAGGATGAGCAATAACCAAATGTTTCCTCCTCCCACTAACAGCACAATGACATCAACTTAACAGCATTCATCCACTTGCAGTTAATTACAATTTGAAATTGTAAAAATGTCTGAAAAGTGAGCTAAAATGTTCATGGAATGTCCTGTTAAGGTGTTTTTGAATGCTCTAGGGAAGGGATTTGGTGCACTCAGGATGTTGGGACACCTAAAGGAACTGAACCATCGTTGCTGCTTCTCCACCCAAAATAGGCAGAAAGTGCCTTAAATAGAGCTGTAACAGCATCTTACAAATGACTAACTGCACGGTGTAAATAATAAACAAATAATTTGACTTATGATGGCAGGAAAAGCACTAGCACCACTTCAATTTCAAAAAAGAAAAAAGTTTTACTTGCAACTAAACAGATGTTTCATCCAATCATCTGTTAAGTATTTATTATTTTTTAAAGTGGCCGCCCTTTTGCAAACAGTTTCAATGGAAGACTTCCTTGATGATTCTGTGAAATAAACCATCAAATATAAGTACAGGAATTTTGCAGCTTTCTGCTACATTTACCCAAAAAATTGTGTATTTAAACTTTTCTTTTAAATGCTAGAGCTCTCACTAAAACAAGTCTGAATGTATTGTAGTAGTCTGTCTCCCTCTCCTGATGCCAACTGAGCTGAAGCCATTGAAAACCTCCAAGTACAGCAGGGTCACCTGAAGGTCAGATAGGATAAACTTTATTTGCCCTTGGAAAAAAATGTGTCTTGGGCACGGGTGCTGACACAGCTGCATATACATGAAGCGGGATTGAATGAATGCCAGCTAATGTTTCCTTTTGCATTAAAAACCCAAATGTTAATGGGTACAAGTGTTTGTTTTATTTACCAATGTAAAAATGGCTGAATTGTGCTTGAGCTTAATTTCTTTTTTAAAGCTGGAGTTAACAGTAATGACTGAGAGGAAGTGTCCACAAAAACTGGCAGATCCATCCTAAGCTGTCATGTGAATACTCTTAAGTTTTAATATGGGACTTTTATGTCAGTTCCTTTCTACCACATGACACAAACCAGCAGTAATACTGTTTATAAAGGCTCTATTTTTTGAATGACATGAGGAATCAGAGTTTAAAACATATGGTAAGTGTCCCACATCTGACATGGAGCACGCTGGGATTTGTTTGGAAATGCTGCAACATTTAAGAAAAGAAGTAGTTCTGGAAATGAATGTGTGTGATAGATGTTACTCAACCAACAAATGAATGATTTAACCTAATTTTTTTTCATTGCCTGCTGAAGGATTTTACAAAACAACTCTGCTGCTTTAAGCTCCTCAAAATATAGAAAACTAACGGGAAGTGCCCGGATTTTTCTACTTGAACCTTTTTTGATATTTTACACCCAATGACAAGGTAAAACATGGTGAACTATGCTGCTAAAAACCAAAGCTTTTCTTTTAAAAAGGGAGTTGACCAAAGATTTAAAACTGGACATTGTTTCTTTGACTTTTTTTTTTTACTTTATAAAGAAAAATTCCACCTTTTAACACTTTTAGGATTCAGGCTAAAACGCAAATAGTATTTGTACACAAATAGCAGGTTAAGTTTAATTTTGGAGAACTCTGGTGTGATTTGAAAAAGTGGAAACACGGTAATCAAACTAAAGTACACACCAAACAAGAAGACCAAGATCTCATGAAAAGGGTTTCCAAATATACTCTGGTGTGGTCCAACTTATATCTGATCGCCAGATCCAGAATATCTACTTGATCCGGGTCAAACAATGTCGGATTATAACATCTACCATGATGTCATCTAGTCATTTTTTATTTTCTTTTTTGCCAATGATTCTGGGCATTATCTGCTGACTTACAAGCTGTAATGGCAAAATGATCCCCGTCTCCCTGTTCTAAATAATCCTTAGAATAATTCCTGGATCCAGACGGTAAACCAGATCACCCTCAAAATCTAATTAGTTGCTCCTTATCCCATATCGGAGATTTCCTGAAAACTTTATCAAAATCTGGCTGTAAGCGTTATGTTGCTAACAGACAGACGGACAAACAGACAAACGTACGATGCCGAAAACATAAACTCTGTGCCTTGGTGGAGGTAAAAAATAACCTAAAAGAAAATACGCAGTCCTTAATTTTATGATTTCCAGCCAACTTTGTTCTTAAAAACACAAGAACTATGTCTCTCATCACAGTTGGGTAGAGGCGCTGGAACCACTGGAAATGCATACATAACCAAGTCAAATCAAATAAGTGCATTTAGGCCACCACAGAAAATTGCTTTATGTCCTCCTTTTGGCATGAAACTTGGCATGGAAACTGAAAACTGCTGTTCTTTGTTAGACCTGTTAAGGATCCCAAAGAGCATATAAAGCCATTGTAATGCTGCATTCTGAGTAGTTAAATGATTCTTCTCTAAAAGAGCCATTTACATTACAGTAAATCACAGTATTAGTTTAGCCTTAGTGACACAAAGATCCTCTGAAAGCACAGATTCCATTCCTGGAAATCCTCACATGGCATCAATTCCAGTTTAATCTTTGCAGGACTTCGAGATACAAGATGGCATCATCCCAGCATCATCAATATGCATCATTTGATGGTCATTTAATATGCACTATGTTTAGGTTTTTCACCATTCATCACAGACTGATGCGCTTGTGTGTCTGTATGATGATGCTGCCCTTTCTCTCTGTCCCCTGCCTCACAATGTGGGCTCCAACGCAGAGAAGTCATCTGTCTTCGTTAGCGTCTGGGGCTAAATATGCTATGCATCTGGTAGTGGGCTCTCCATCCCCCCTTGGCCTAAGCTGCTTTGTTTTGTTTGTATAATGATAGGTATAGTCTATGAATACATAATCACAACAAACTGTGCAGGTTTTGCGTGTACAAACGACACACACACCGCTTTCTCGAGCCAGAATCTACATATTTGAAATTGGCATTTAAGCACCCTTAGTATTTGCTGTGACCTCCTCAAATGAATGTGTCGCCTGCTGACTTCTAATGGGCTGTCTGCATTGTTTCTGCCACTGGCCTAAACACAGAATTTCAGAATCTAACTCATTTAAGGTCCATTTTGGGAGGAAAGAAAAAAAAAAAAGAGAGAAGTAGTTGGCCTTTGAGAAAATTAAGCTGACACTAGCATCAGTGCGAAAATTCCTTCCAAATGGACGCTTAACAAGGAGCATCTGAAGATGTGTGGGTTTAAGTGGGTGTTAACAAACCATGGCATTGCCGAATGAGCTGTGGGATGAAGAGCTCAGGGGAGAATCGCTTGACTGGGGCGCCCTCCAGTGGTCAGTATGCTTCTTCAAAAGGAAGCGTACTGGAGAGCAGGGAACACTCAGAGAGTACTTACTGTGCTTTTGTCTTTCAATAGCTTCTCGATCACTTCGATCAGCTGCTCCTTCTGTTCTGGATCCAAACTGAAGACAAAAAAAGAAAAAAGTTTTTAAGCAAATTGCCAAATACTGAATGTAATTATTCATAGACTGAGAAACAAAATGAAGCATCTCCAAAACAGAGTTCAGAAAATGAAAATGTCCGTTTCCAACTTAGATCTACTGTCTGAGAGCAGGATTTATCTTCAGGGAAACACATCCAACTTTTTTGCCCATAGGAAAATCATATCTGACCCAGGCCACTTTCACATGTGGAACTTACTCGGATACAAATCCGATCTTTTTCAAAGCAACATTTCATCCGACTTTTACGTCACTGAAGTGAGACAGACGTCATAATTCTACGCCGGAGCAGCCAGGATGCGGTAAGATCGAATGTAAACAATGGACGGAACATTGTTACATCACAATTTTTTTCCAGCTCTCATTGCACAACAACTTCGAAACTCCACACACACCAACAAGATTAGCATCTATGTTTACCTCTGTAAATACAGCGTGCCGCGTGTCTCTGCACATGCCGGTTACTTCAAGGCAAGGCAAGTTTATTTGTATAGCACATTTTCAGGTTCAAGACAATTCAAAGTGCTTTACAAAAAACATTAAAAGCATTACAGATAAGAAATAAATAAAAATTTTAAAAAGGAGCTAGAATTACAATAAAATCATTTAAACACAAAGACAATCATTAAACACTTCAGGCCGTGTACAGTCCACACTGAAGTGTGATGGAGGTCGCATTTAAATGATAATGTGGAAAAACCAGGTAAAAAAAAATTTTAAAAACGGATTTCTGCAAAAAATTCGGATTTGAGCATTAAGAACAGCTGTGTCAATGTAGTCTTGTCAATAACACAAAATCAATATACAGCTGTTTTGACCATCATTTAAATATTTTGGTCCAAAAATTCCAACCTTTTCCTGGTTAAAGCGTCTAAAAGCTTTTTGCTTCATGTGACTTCAAAAGGAATATTTAGGAGCTGTCGATTGTTGCGATTTAATAATGTTAAGTTACTTTTAAGATTAAATATTGCACCTCAGGCTATTTTGTAAGTGGAATTTAGTCAAATATGTCAATGTAACATTTCTATTTGCCTTTGAGGCGTATGCTCTGATTAGGATGTACATGAAGATGCAAGACAACCATCATTGTCCCCCCCCGCCCGCCCCTCCAATAAATGGTCAAACATTAGAAGGAATCCATGCCGTCAGGAACCAACATGCAGTCATGTTTGAACAGAACCTTCATCTTCATAATTAAGTGTGTCATGTATTAACAGGAGCATCTAGATTACAGTTATTGAACGAGACAGGTTAACTGAGAAATATCTTACAATATCTCAGCATAATTCCCACTCATGAGACTCTGGCATTTCCTGCTTTTTTCAGGCCTCCTGGTACACACTGCACAAGCCCTACACATGAGGCATGCAGGATGGCATCCTGGCTTTAGTCGGATGATGTCGCAATTACAATGAAGTGACTGCATTATGTTTGTGTTCACATTTTCCCATATCTAATACTATTCATTTATACTTGAACCTTTACATTTTGTATCTGCATTGTGGCAGATGAGAAGGTTTATATCAAACATTCATAAATTTGCTCAACTGAACAACATGATGGGAGGCTCTTCTTGGCCATGAATGTGCACTTGCAGGAAAAAACACTGGATGAAAGCAAGCCTCAGTTTTAGATTAATCTAACTTATTTTACTTACAATAAAGCCTTTTTTTGTAGACTGTGCAGATTGCAAAACCATTGTGTTTGATTATGTTATTAAGGCACAAAAATGAATCCACAGAGGAAAGTAGGAACCATCTTTCAGGCTTGAAAATAGTGCTTGTTGCATCCTTTTTTACTTTGAAGACAAATCAGTTAATTAGGGAAATAATTTGTAGATGTAGTCGCAGCCATAAAAACCACCGCACTCAGAAATCAGCCATCACATCTAATTGTGTTTTCCAAATAAAGAGCAAAAAAATTGTTCCAAATCTTATAAAGAGGCATTGCCTGATATCAGCGGTTTAACATTTAACTTTGTCCATGTTTACTTTTACCACTTTGTTCATACTTAAGGTTTATACTAATTCATTCTTTGAAACATGACAGTCTCAGAGATACTCCTCTGATAAGAACAAAATCACTGCAGGGAAAAACACCTTCTACAAACATTACATTTACTGAATCAGTCTCAGGAATGAGGTGGTTAAAAGAATCAGTGAAACCAGTGTGTGCTGTGGTTTTACTGTACCTGTAAAGCTTTTGAATAGCATGGGCAGAGGTCTTTCTGACATATGGGGACAGATCAGTCGCAGCTTCTTTGATGGCCAACATCATTATGGGAACAATAATGGGGACACGGATACTGGACAGAACCCTCAGAGCGCTGGCCCGGATGAACTGGTTCGGATCCTGCCACAGAAAGAAAGTGTCAAAGTATACTGAAACTAATAAAAAAATGTGCATCATAGATACAATATGATTTTGGACTCGTGTGTTGTTACATTTGCTGCCTTAACAAAATCACTAAGAAGACAACACAACATTTGCTATAATGTGAAACATCTCTAAAAGTATATATATATATATATTTTCTAAATGTACGCATCTATCGAATAAGATCATAACTTTTTTTGGACATGAGACAAAGAAATGTTACCTTGAGGGCCCGCTGAAAGGTGCTGATTGAGAGCAAAGCCAAGTCCTGCTGCTCCTCTGCATATCTCACCAGGTACACATACACAAGCTTCTTCAGCTGCAGAGGACAACAAACAAACAGAATGAAGCAGCTGGAAAAAGGAAATTCATGTGGAAATAATCCAAAAAAAAGCTGTGTTATATAATGCTATGAAAAGAAACGCTGGCTACTTTTAAATCCAATAAAAAGATAAAAGACTGGAACCATAAAACAAGGAAAACGAACAATATGCATGACATGAAAAGGCGGGCTTTTTAAAGATAGGGAAATTTGAGTTTATTTTTCTAAGGACTGGGAAGAAACGCTGCAAAGACTTCTGGTCTTCACAAGCTGCAGACTTGACCCAGTGTTGTTTCAGGCAGAGGAGCAAGATTAGGATTTTTAGTCTTCTTCCCTCCAATAATACTGAATTTGTTTTGCCTTCGTTTTCAGTTTTACCTTCCACACCTTCTCTTTTCCCACAGGAGAGTCTGAGATAATATTTGTCTTGCTTCCTGACAAGTTTAACTGGTGGTCAAAGGTTGCTCCCCTGCTGATTCACATCAGCTACTCAAAAACAGAGCAGAATAAACTGAGCCAGTTTCTGCTGCCATGAGGTTGTAGATTTACAGATAATGAAATGGGTTGAAAAAAGGTTATGAAAAATGATGATTTGCTTGAGGAACTATTTATAATTTCATTTATGTGCTGATTTAAGCTCGAGGTCAGGAGTAAGGTTACATTTTAGGTACAATCACCAAGAGCTTTATCCCGTAATCAGCACCATGCTTTCTAATAGAGCCTGTATTGACCTGCAGCACTGCACCAGAGTTCTCAATCATCGTTCTGGCGATTACTGCTAGAATTAATGGCATTACTCACTATAAAAAGGAGACACAACCCATCTGCCCTCAAGGATCCAGGATCTATGACCACAAATCACATGACTGACTTCATTTTAAACTGCTCAAAAGGTGATTAAGGGTACTATAAGTGAAACTTACCCAGCATCAAATAGGGTTTTCTGTCCATTTTTTTTAAAGAATAATTTCTTTCATTACTCAAAAATGTGCTTAAAAGCCTTCCCAAATGAGCTAAACACAAATTAGCAAACACACACACATGCAGCGTAAAGTGTGTCACATTAAACTCAAGTACAGAAATGATTAAAGAAAATATAAAGCACCGATATCAAATCACGCAATGTTGTCAATAAACTGCAGGCACTTGTGCTGTTATGCTTGTGCACTAATTAGAGGGGATCAATGGGTGCTCACGGTGATGAGGAGGGAAGGGAGGAGGGTTGGAGCAAAAGGAGGAGGCCATCTTTCAAGAGATGCACTGTAGGCGAGTCGAGTGAGGAAGAGGAGAAACAAAAGGAGGGTCCAAGAAGACCTCACACTACCTTAGCAGCTGGTGAGTTTGAGGTAGAGGAGAGAGGATGTGACTGTGGACTCTCTCCTCCCAATTATATCCACCCACCTGCTCCCCCTACCCTGCCACGAGCTGCTTCGGCTGCATGCCTCACGCACAGTGCCCAGCCTCAGCCTCCTCGCTCACATGCTGCCCATCACGCCATCTGATTATTCTGCTGCTGCTAATCAATATTCACAGGCTCCGAGCATGGAGGCCCTTCTTGAGCAGCTGCTGAGAATTTAGTCACTTGCTGGAATAGGTGGTGCAGGGGTCTGCCATGACTCTCACACTGCTGGATTTACTGATGTGTTTATGCAGGAGCAGAGCTTAAGACAGTGTCTTTATGCTGCTGCACACATTTACGGTTAGCAGCCAGAAAGTAAGTTGTGTCATCATTGATTCATTTAGAAGTATTGAGCCTTGATGAGATGCATTCTTTTAAAAAGGATGTACTTATTTAAAGCATAAACCAAAAGCAATAATGTTAAATCAGTCATGAATCAACTACAATAACAAAATGAGAGATGTAGACCATTTTGGTACTGGAATCCATGTTTCTCTGTAATGTAAAAAAAAAAAAAACCCATCTCAGCAGCTGCTGTCGTCCTCATTTTCAATTTGGGACCTTTAAGTAAAAGCACTGTAAATAAGACATTCCTGCCTCACTGCAAGATCTATAAAAGGTATAAAACGTGATGATTTATACTGCTGAATGTAAAGACTTAAAGAAGACAGATGGTGAGTTTCAGAAGAAGAGGATCCAAAGATTTTACATGACCCAAAACGTTGGTATCAGTTCAATGCCAAAAGTGAGAAAAACAAGCAGCATGTACGTCAACAAGCAGGCTGGCAGAAGACAGTACAGCTGTAGCAACAGGTCAGCTGAACATAAACACGGAGATATGGGGGGAAAAAAAGCAGAATGGCAATGACACCGAGATGGTCCCAAATTCCAATGTTATACTTTGAGAATGAATCTACGTATGCAAGTAAATAAATAAATACTTATTATTGAGCCCAAGTAGATATAGAAATATAGAAATTATAACGGAGTGGGTGGACCGCACGTGCACGCACACACAAGAAGCCCAAATCTTATCTGAACTGCCCACAGTTGAGGCGAGCACTGATATGTAAAATCTTTCCATCTGTATGTGACTTTGTATTTCCTCATGCATCATTAATTGATTATAATCAAAATCAATATTCTCTTATTGGTTGACCCAATTTGTAACAGCATCTCAAACTCTGGACGCTCATCATTATGTTGTGAGACTGGGGTAAAGGCTGCTGGATCACAGTGCAAAGTATTATTTAATTAGGTTAATAATGCTGATCTTAATTGGTTAAGAATGAGTTATGACTATTTTATATGGTTTAAAAACAAAATATCTGTTTGTTTGAGGAGTTTGGGGTGAAATTTCCTTTAATTTAATGATTCATCTATTTCTTTAAAAAAAATATATATATTTCTGTCATTTCTGAACATATTTATAGTCCCAAATTAAAGTTCCATATTTTTCCAAACCCTAGATGGCATTGGCTACAATATACTGCTGTACTAGTCTGACCTAATTATAACATGAAAAAACACATTCAAATTGTGCCATTTTAAAAGTCAACTGGGCAACGATTGAAACATATTCTTTTTCTAAATTCTAATTATAAAAATTTATTAAAAAAATTAAAAGTTATTGGGTTAAAAAAAACATCCCACAAAAACAAACCTCAATGCATGGGTACTGTAAAAAATAACTATTAACCAGTATAGTATTAGTATAAATAAAATATTCACAAATCACTGTTAGAAAGTACATTGGTCAGTATCACATCTAACGGTCTTAATTAGGGCGTTTTGATTGCAGCACAACAAGGCAACTTTTTTTTTTTAAACCAGCAATAAAGTCTATCAAACATTTCTGTTATTATTCAGTTATGACATTTATACATAAATAATCATGAATAGCTAAAATAATTGCAGTTATATCATTAATTGTTCACTTCCATCCTCCTTAACACATTTGGCAAAAATTATTTAACTAATTTTATTTGATCATGTGCAACTGCAACTTTGCCAACATGCAAATATAACAATTCTGTTTCCCATAATAGAAACTTTCTTCTCCTCTCATTATGATTTGTGCCCATTATTCTCATTCTGATGGAATTCTTTCCTTTTTGCTTTTTAAATTGGATCAAAAATAAATACAAACTATACATGAAAAAGGCTTCTGAATGAAACTCATCCATATGATCCATCAACGGTTCTGAATGAGGAAGTTCCCTCCATCGTCACGCTTAAGTGAACCCACGTGCTGTGTCACACAAGGATGAAATTAATCATAGCTGCAGTTAAGACCAATTTCTCAACGGTGGCTCACCTCAATGTTTTTACTCGCAACGTTCTTCACAACAGCAGGAAACAGCTCGGATGAATTTTTCCCTTTGGAAATGAGCTGAAACAAAAAACAATAAGCGATGAAATACAACTGTAGAGAGAATGCAGCATTTCTGTTGGGAATTATGTATTCCCCTTATACACTCACCCCAACAATCCTCTTCATGGCCTCCAGTTTCAATGATTCCTTGTTGCTCTCCAGCATCTCCTTCAGGTCTTCATTCCTGAGGAAAGAAAATATTTCAGTTTTTGCATTAGAGGCAACTTTACTAACTGGTTTAAAAGTTAGAGCTTGACTAAGGGAGCTGAGAAACGTCCATGTATTGAACACCTGTGCCATATTTCATGGTATGTATACAACAGTTACACAGTGACAGAGCAGACAGGCAAACAGCAACAACCCTGTCCTTCCTAACACACCAGCAGCATCCCAACAATTTCTGTTAAAACTGCTTATCGCAAACATGATGACGGCGCTCATTCCTCGGCTAATGCTAACTCACAATGTGGCTCTAACACTACACAGCAGCTTGTTTCACGCAGAGCCTCAGCAAAACATGCGTAGAGGTATGCAGAAGTTGCCCCGTGATAATAGATAGAACTTAGAAAATGCTCGATTTTCAACCCAGTCCTGTTGACAAGTCTCAAACGTGTTCAATGATCCATTCATGACTTCTATAACTTTTCCTGATTTGATCACATCTTAATTAAATGTATATTAATGGATAAGCAGTGTTTTACAGAAGGATCAGTTTGAGCTGGAGCAAATTTCATTTTCATTATGAATCAATTTTCCGACTAAACAACTGTTGATCAATTGACTGATCAAATTTCAGGTAAGGTTCAGAAAAAGTAATCAAAAGATATTTGGATCCAGTCCCAATTCATCTCTCTATAGTCGCGTTGTACAGGAACAAAGTGCTACAGAGACTGAGTATCATGTAGAAAACAGCCCCCAATGGAAGGAGTAGAAGACCACTTCTCAAACTATTCCACCTTTACCCGAGGGCCAAAAGGATGGAAAGAAAAGGTGAAATCCTCACAATCTTCATACATTTTATTTAAATGCTCTGATACGGACTTAAAAAATAAAATACTGATAATTTCAGTGGCTTGTCTGTCTTTTCCTATGAATATGTGAAGCATTATCCCTATTAAAGGGGCAACAGTGCTTTTATATTGTTTTCCATCCAATAGTTTCTGTAATTATCAGACTATGCTCTAGTTTTGAATGTAAGGAAATGTGTTTTTTTCAATGACAGAGGCTAATGTTTGGTTTTCCATCTAGTTTTTATAAATTAAGTTTATGGAACTACAGCAACAGAAGGAAGCTTATAATACAAGAGGAAATGTAGGCTAAAAAAAGTTAGGTCTGCCTGGTGGTCATATTTTGTGAAAGAAGTTGTTAAAAGGTGAATGAACCATCATGAGTGCACCACTTCCATTTATATCAATACCAAAACTGGCTGAATGCAACTGAAGTTTTCACGTGAATGTGTTGAAAATATAGCGATCAGCTTAATTCTAAAGCTACTGGTTCGTTAGCCTGGCGCTCCGTGAGGGCTCTCTCTAAAAACCACTGCAAAAGTTGACACACTTCAACAAACTGGAGGCATATTTGATGGAAAAAGAAAACAAAAGGCAGAAGTTATCAGCAGTTATGACCCCTCTCACAGGAATGAACAGACTTTCGCTGACTCTCATACAAACATTGAGGCGAAAAAAAAAAAAGAAAAACAGAAGCATAACCCTCAGAGGTTCGCTGCAGGTTTGACCCAATCTGGCTTACAGTTGAAGCCAGAGGGGACTGTCAGAGACTGATTTCATAATAAAGAAACTGAAGTACCAAAATTGACTAAAGGTAACAGCTGCACTTTATTGTTGTAAAACTTCACCACAGAGCAGATCTTTGGGCATTTTAACTTGCCTTTTCCAGAGCAGAGCAAAGCTAAAGCACCAATGTAATGAAGACTGTTGCTATAAAAGCTAAACAGCATCTGCAAAGCACCAATGGAGAGTCCACATTAGTATGTTGCAACCCTAACATGCTGATTTTAGCTTTTTTTGTTCTTCATCTGCAGCTGCTTGTATAATTACTGACAACATTTTGTTAAATCTGCCAGGTTTGCCACATTTTTCCACCAATTCCTTTTGGATGACATTATACTCTTTAGTATTTAGTTGACACTGTCCTCTTTGTCAAATAAAACTTGAGAAGCACATGTGTGGATGAGTGATCTTACTGCAGTACCCCGCTTTGTGAGTCTCTTTTGGTTTGCTGTTGGTGTGTGTGAGGGCCTGTTCCTCCTGACTGATCTCAGGCTTCAGAGTGAGCTGCAGGTTCTCAGCAGACACCAACACAGTCCTCATGGCTCCCGCTGCCTCCGAGCGCAAAGAAGAAAAGCCGCTGTCCATGCCGGCTTTCTTCCACCGCAGTCCTCTCAGTGACTCCACTGCTGCAACAGCTGACTGTAAATCCACAAACTGAAGGCTAATCAAGAGCGGCGGTAATTACTTTCCTTCAGGCTGTGTGCCTTGTTTGTTCTCCTGGCTTTATTTTCAGTTGACTTCTTGTCTTGTTCATAGCTGCCAAAGTCGGGAATTGAGAGAAAATCAGCACAGGCTCCACTAACTTTGTCTTGTCATTCACTCGTCCCTTCCTCTTCTGTGGTGAAAAGGAGTCACAAGACGCCCTGTCATCTCACTAATGGCAAGTCATCCTTGTGCCTGAGGGTAAGACCTTTCCCTCTGCTGGTCAGCTCTCCTTCACTTGTTCTTCCTCTCTTCTTTACAAGTGTAGACTTTCTAGTGGAAAGCTGGCCACCTCACCTGCCTGCTGGCTCTGAAAGCTACTCCGTCCCTTTGTGACTGTAGCCACTTCCCTCTTGGGGAAAAAGGAGGGCCTTATCTACACTGGAGGGTAAACACTGAGCCACTTTTCATCACCACCACTGCACAATAATCCACTTTAGCCCAACACTGCTGAGAGCGCATACCCTGCCAAGTTTGGCCGTCAAGGCCAACAGGACAGGCCTACATCAAAGATAACAGCAGCAGAATGAATGTGAGGAAATACCGTTGAAGTGTTGAGTGCAACAGAGGGATTTTGGAGGCGGAGATTTTTTTGCCCCCTACGCCTTCTACTTGAGTAAATAACCAGCTAAAAGCCCAAATAACTTTGGCTAATTTTGAAAACCTGATGTCATCTGTCAGGGTATTACATAGCAGAGCACAGAGAAGTAAGTAGTTAAGCAGCACGTGGCCAAAGTTAACCGTAACTAACAAATACGGCTATTTGTAGAGCAAAGTTGTTCCACATGACAATGTCTAACACTGTATGACCCAATGACCTCTCAATAGTATTGTCTAAGAACAAGCTGTAGGATGCTGATCAGTGATCAAGATGTTATTGGGCAGAGGGTCAAAAACAGTGTGGGTAGGAGTACCAGAAGAAAAACCAAGCAGCTTAGAGTTGACGAGGTTTAGATGCGTTTTTCTTTTGGACAATAACTACTGTGAAACATTCAGGAAATTTTCTTTCTCTGATTTATTGCTTTGATACGTCACCAACGTGTAGCAAACACCAGTCATCATGATTCTGAGTGTATGGTGAATGCAGGGAGAGGGAGGAAGGGCCACTTTTTACATGCCGTCATTGCAATCAATGCCCACACTGGGTATACCTTTAAGAAGTTATTGCTATAAATGCCATATGCTTATTGTTTGGCCCTTATTAAACTTATTAAACCAAGAATAACAAAAAAAAACTTTGGAATTTAAAACTTCTTTTGCTGAGGCAAAGATTGGTTACACAGAAATGTTATGACTAAACTGAAGAGGGAGGCTGGCATCGCAGTTCATTAGAAGAAAAATAAAGTTTTTCATAATGGAAAAAAAAAAAGGTGTTACTGCAAACACATATTTACTGCAAATGCTAAACACTGGGTGGCACAATGTGCCATTTGCTGCACCACCTTAGCTGCTAACATGCTTTGGAGAACCAAGAATGTATGAAACTGAGATCAGCACCTCGTTACATCCTCAGGTAAAAGCTGGAGGACACGAGTCAGATGTCATTTGTAGATGTGTTTGCTAGGGGTTACTGCCTATGACAAGCGGTGGACCGAGATAACAACTGCCACCACGATCCATACAGACATAGTTCCACTATGTACTGTAAAGAATATGACCAAGGTACTTAATCCTAGATACTGTGGAGATTAAACTGGGCTTTTTATGGTGCCATGTATAATTCTCATTACTCGTAGCTACAGACAGCTCAGAGTTTGATGGGTGTCAATCATCCGTCCCCATGCTCATAGCCCCCCCTCTCAGCGCCTCCTCATCACCCATTTTGGTATTTGTCGGGTGTGACGACACTCGTGACACTGCAAAGATGGTGAAGGTAGGAACCTCCAAACAAGCCTATTTTCAGCTCTTCAGACACGTACACTGCAAGGCCCTGGCGGAAGGTTCGGACATATTTTTTTACAGTCACTGGTAAACACTCATTTCAGACCAGTCACAAATGCAAAAGTATATGCAATGCATCATTGAAGCCACACTATACACCAGCAGCAGATGATACCGCAACAAAAACGGTCCTGAAACATCAGCATGGGTCCAGTAAAAGTAGTCCCACAACTAGTCTTTGGTGGTCTTTCATCCTTAAAAACCTGTTATCAGTGAAAACTGCAGGATTTCAATGGGTTAAACAAGCAAAAAAAAAAAACTTTTTACGAATAGTGGAAGACATGGCGGTCTGTGATACCAATACATTACTGAAGATTTAAAAACAACTTAAAATCATTAAGGGGGGGGGGGAATTATAATCGTTAAGATAACCATAAATATGCACACATGGAGGTGTTTGTTTATATCAGAAATCACAGTTTCTGGAAAGTTAAACAATTCTGCAAAGGTCAAAATGATTAATATTCTATTCAAACATGAGACACTTCAGAATTGGACTAACTTCTCCAGCCATGTAAACATGGCTTTTAATTAAAGGTAGAGAGAGTTTTTCTTTTTGAACATGTTTTGCTGCATATGTACATTGACGGTGATGATGATGAT
>JAOXYM010000020.1:4255301-4269476 GCA_028567055.1 Leptatherina wallacei
TGATTAATATTCTATTCAAACATGAGACACTTCAGAATTGGACTAACTTCTCCAGCCATGGCTTTTAATTAAAGGTAGAGAGAGTTTTTCTTTTTGAACATGTTTTGCTGCATATGTACATTGACGACGACGATGATGACGATGACGATGACGATGACGATGATGATGATGACGATGACGATGATGTATTTCTCATTGATGTCTGTTTGTACCATATGTCCATTTCTCTCTATTCTAGCTTGTTTCCATTACACTTCATTTATTATCTTAATCCTCCTTTAATGTTTATTCTGCACGTTGCCATAATGTTTTATGTAAAGCATTTTGAGTTTTCTTGTACATGAAATTAACTAATAAATCTGACTTGCGTAATGAAGCCCACACTCCCTCCAAAAACTTGTATGCTTTTACTGTAAGGCCCTTTGAGTTGCAGATGGGTCAAACAAACAAAAAAAACTTTTTTAAAAAGAAAAAGTTATGAAATCTATGCGTGTATTATCAAAAATTATTCAAATGTTATCATATATTCATGTTTCCCTCTTTCAACAAAACATGCCAACTCAAAAACTAAAAACAGCAAATACCAGCCCCATATGACCGATTATAAGCTTCTCAAATCTTTTTTTCTCCACCATTTCCATGACTGGTTATAGTTTAAGAAACATGTTGGCTTCCTGAATTGAATTTATTACAAATAGTTTCAATAACATGGCTTCTTTGTGTTTTAGGGTTAGTCTCAGTTCTAATATTCACAGGTAATTACACCACTTCTGAGTTTTCTTTCTCCTGCTCCAACAAAGTATAGACATTTAGCCCAGATTGACTTTATGATCAGACATTATATTTTGCATTTGAACCCAAAATTGTCAATTAGTGTCAACTGCAAATCACTGAAGCCGGAAGCAAAGTGTACTGTAGAGATTAGTGCCTCCATGTGGCAGTCAGTCTCATCATCCCCAACAGTATGTTAGACTAGACTGCCAACAAAGACAGAGGCGGGACATGCATTCATAAGCCTGGTAAACTAGATCCCTTTCCAGAACAATTTTATTTGTTTCAGCCATAAAAAAAATCATGTCTGTCTTTTTTTTTTCTTCTAATGAAAAGCACCACAGCCATCTGCAGGCGGGAAACGTCTGAGGGAACAAGGAATGGTTCTACTGGCTGAATTAAAATAAGTCTGAGTTTTAAATAACACATCGGATCAACTAAAGCTCGGTTTTTATTGCTCAGGGATCACCGTTCAGTTCTCGTGATCCAACATATAACAACTCAAAGAGGTATCCAGGCACCAGAATAACTCAATGAGCCTCAGTTAACCTGGTTAACTCTTTGTGACATGGGTCATTTTATGGGTGCGAGACCAGCCTCTCGACACATTCCTCCAGTGAATGACGGGATTGAGTCACTTTCTTTTTCTCTAAACCGAGTCGAAGAGAAAATAGAGTTGTATGACACGGTTTAATCAATGCATCTTACTAAAATAAAAAGAAACAGTCCTTTGCACAGTCATGCAATAAAAAAATCTCAGCACAGCATCCATGAATGATCACACAATCCGGTTTGTCATGATAAACTTCGCCCACTAACATTTAATCATTCGCTAATTGCTACTACTTTAAAGAATAAAATATTCATCCATTTTGAGAAAATAGTTATGGTTCTGTGTTATAACAATCTCTTATTTTGCAGCACTATAAAGAAACAACAGTTTTCTACTAGAAGAATGTCTGTGCTAAGACATTATTAATAAATAGGTCACCAATAACCCACCTCTGATAATAAAGTAAAAAAAAAATAAACTAATTATGTGACTCAAATAAACTGTATACAATAAATTTAGCCAACCAGACTGTGCACAATGAAAAAAAATGTCTCTGGTCACAGATAATAAATTAGTCACATGTTTCCATGCCTCACTGAGACCTGCTTCTGAGCTCAGACAGAAACTACACGCCTTCTGTTTTGTTGCTGTTTCCATTCAATGCAACAAAGATTCTGCATTTCAAATATAAGAAAAAAGAAAGAAAAGAAATAAGAAAAAGAAATAAGATCAAAAATCCTTAACGACTGATCAAGCTGGAGACTTCCAAACACTACAAATATGAGATGTAGACGCTGCAACTTGAACCAAATGCACTACGTTAAACAGAAGACTGTCAGACAGAGTCATCATTGAACTCCTTGTGTTTACTTCCTGCTCTCTTGGCGTGGCCTAAAGGCGTCCAAAACATATGAACTGACCTCCTCTGTATGATCATGTGAGACAGCTTAAAAGGTCTATCATGGGATTATAAACAGAAACACTTTGGCAAATGGGAACCTCTATAAGACCCTATCTGAAGCTTCAAAGAGGGGGGGCAGTTTACTGAAGGCGATGTTTTAAACAAAGTAGGACATTGCAAAGTCTCCAGGATTTCTTACTGAAGCTAAGAGATTAAAAAAACTGAATAAAATATTGAATCTTGTCTGCACCTGCAGCTATGGTGTGTGTAGCTTCTCTCAAAGAACATTAAACCACAGCAGCAGATATGCATCATCATTGATTTTTCAGACTACATTATCAAAAACAAAGAGTATTGGACTGGTGATTTGCTGCCCTCTAGTGGCAGCTGGAAGCACAGCCCAGTTTTAGTATAAAGGCACTCAAATGACCATTAAACACTATTAAACATGCAAATGTGGGAGCAACATGAAGTTATAAAAATGTGCTAAAACAAAGAGAAACTATTCTGCATTTTATTTTCAAGTTTCACTGGAAAACTGAGTTTATTGATTCTGCAAGAAAACCAAAAGCAGTCATTTCTGGTGGCAAAATATGTAGAGTATCTAATAACATATTTTTCTCATTTTCAGCACAAGTTGGCCATTACGATATCAAACTGTAACCAAACATTAAACACATGTTTACAGCAAAATTCAGCTGCATATAATTCAATGTTTTGTTGCTTTTATGATACAAATGGCTTTTAATTTTTTATTGAATACCATTAACATATTCATCTATAGATGATATTCATAAAAATCTCCTTCTCAGAGAAAACTCCTCTCAGCTGTTTTTTTTTTATTTGTTTTTTTAACTGTGCTGATGCAGAAGCAGTCACTTCACCTGCAGCCCAAGCATGCAACACCCAACTCAAAACAGTGAGAAAGTGGAATTTATTTGCAATATTTGTACAATATTCTGTCTGTTTTACACTCTGAGCAAAAAAGGCATGTAGTTATTTTTACTGACAGATTCCGACGATCATTAGAGCCTTATTGAGCCGGTTAAAGGTTTGTTTGCTGACGCTAAACAAGAAGGTTAATCAGTCTGATTCTCAGACTAAATTGGATCTTTGGGAACCTTCTTCCTATATACAGCTACTGTTCAGCAAGTAATAGGTAGATGGACCAGTAGCAAATGAATTAGTTTTCAAGGCAGTGAAGACAAAGTATTCAATATTCTTTGATCAAATGAAGAAAGAAAATATATATTTTTCCCAAGTTTTGATGATCAATCCAGATTAATTTCCCAGCAAATGTGTTACTGCTGCAAGCAAATGTTTCTCAGTCTTGTTTCAAACCCTTGTTTGTTAAATTGTTTGGTCATTTGATGGTTGATGACATAGTTAATGAGGTTAGACTTTTTTAGACTTATTTATTTCAAGGAACAGGCCCAAAGTGTGAAGACGCCCAGGTGGCCTGTGTTTCTATAAGAAGCGATGTCATTGAAAGGACTCTCGCAAAGCAACACAAATTGATTTAAAGGAAATGGGACACCGATAACACAAAAAAAGATGATGCAGAGAAACTTCCAACAACCACTAAAAGATGCTAAATGAGCAGAAAATGTTAAATAAGAGAGGTAAATTGACCACAAAATCATGTAAACAATACACAAAGCACACCAAAAGAGGACAGGACAAAAAAGAAATGTTTTAAAAAATAGACTAAAATAGAGAGAAAAATATCACAATGACATGCAAACAGACAGAAATGCAAATAGACCACATAAAGAAAAAAATAACACAATTAAACCAACTAAAAGAAGACACAAAACAAGTGTTGGAAGCGATAAAATACATTCATGGAGACAAAATATAATGTTATTAACTCAATAGAAGATGTAAAAACAACCAGGAGGAGATATAAAACTGACCACAAACAATCAAATGATGATAAACAAAGCATAAATTAAACAAAATAAAACGATGGCAGTGATGACAAAGACCGAAAAAAAGCTTCAAAACGACTACAGGAACATAATAATAGACCAGGGATCACCAAATCCAGAGCTTTTGGGCCAGTGTCCTGCAGGTTTTCAATGTGTCCCTGCTCCATCAGACCTGGCTCAGATAGATCCAACAGAGTATGGAGTTCTGCACAATGCCTCATTCATTTGAGGCAGGTATGTTGGAGCAGGGATACGCTGAAAACCTCCAGGACACTGGCCCAAGAAGGTCCGGATCTGGTGATCCCTGTAAGAGACCATTAAATGATGCACAACAATCAACTGAAAGCAAACAAATTTAATCTAATTAGTTTAGTTAATGAAAACAAAAAGGACCCTTAGAGGATTCAAAATTACCACAAGGAGACTCATAACAAGCAGAGAGGGATACTAACACTACAGGACTATTACATGAAAAACCAACTAGTTGTAGAAAGGCCAATAAAAAAGGGCACGTGACATATAAGCATACTGAACCTTGAATGTGGGGGACTTTAAAGCTAAAGGGATGAGGGGCCCTTTAATGAGTATGCCTAGGGGCCCGTGCTGCTATATGTTAGTTTCATCCAAGTTTAAACTGAATAAATTATCAGATTAAAGGGTACCTAAAGATAACTCTGACTGCTCCAGAACAGCTAACAGTCTTTCGCCATCGCTGCCTGCTGATGCTGGCCTCATTTAAAGTCGGCCACGCCGCAAACAGCCGCAAGAAGTTCTCAATAACTCCTTTAGTTTCCCACTAATTAGTCATTAGGGCTTTGGACGGAACACGTGCCGAGTTAACTTACTTTTTAAAGTCAGTGCTGAAAAGTCCGAAGGCTGCTCCGGTGCTGGAGGAGGTCGGGGTGGTCTCCTGCCCCGCTTCCACCGCAGCCTCCGCTCCTCCTTGGTCGTTGTACAAAGGTCCCGTCGACATGTCTCCGCTTCTAAATGTCAAATTGTGTCCTGCGTCTTTTTCAAGCAATAAATTCTTCATTAATATGTCGATATTTTAGTGTAATGTGGCGTTGAAAGTTCCTGCACAAGCTAAACTTCTACCAGATTTCACACAACTTTTTTACACGCAGAAGCGGAAGTGTGAGTTGGACAAGTTGGTGTCACATGACTGGGCTTCGGCTGCAGACACCACATAGATCTAGAACAAGCAGAAAGAAACTGCTGTTGTCATGTTCCCCCCCAATGACTGTATATATATAGGTTCCCCCACAAATTCCATGCAGGGGTACCAAATTCTCCCGGTAAAAACGGGGGGAAATGGATGAAAAGTAAAACGAAAAAGAAAGAATTGTGTAATTTAATAAGAAAATCTGAATTTGACCCAAATGAAATTATAAAACAAATACCAAAACTTGAATTGCAATAAAAAAAACAAAGTCAAATGCTAGTACAAGATTAGAAAAATAGAAAATTATGAGATTCTGCCATATAAAGTTAAGATGATATCTTAGAATATCAACAAGATTAATTAATTAAATTTAAAAAATAAACACAAATTTTAACTTTATGTTTTGTAGAGATTTATCCCCAAGGAGACCAAACTTTTCAGGACATACTATTTACTCTTCAATAACAATACCAAAATACAGACTTAGCAATGCTTACAGTAGATTTATAGGACTTAGAAAAAAATGACATAAATGTCGATCATATTTTAAAAGAACTTTGCTGCTATTTGACAATAATTGGAATAAAAGAAAATTGTATTTTCACATTAAACAGAGCAGCAGATTGTTGGTGTGGCGCTGATGTCATGTTTAACCTTTTAAATCTATGGCCGAAACGCCCCTAGACTCTCTGTTGCCATGGCATCAAGATCACGTCTTGAAAGACAGAAAGTGAGAAAAAAATGTCGTACAAGTTGTACTCTTCACAAGTAACTCAAAAAATGAATGCACTGTTTATCTGCTTAAGATTACAGATACGTGGTATAAATTTAAGACCTCTGTTAGTACTTGGGTGAGTTTCTCTGACAGAAAAAGAAGGGATGAGTTGTACAAGCTCAGAGCTTTCACTATCTGTACATTTAGGCAGCAACAAGTGATGATCTTGTGTGAAAGTAGGCTATATTTTTTCCGTCATTATCATAGACTGTAAAGAAATATGATTTGTAGGTAGGCTACTAATAAAGTTTGATTTGCGTTCACTTTAGTAGTCTACTGTTACCCCCATTATGGACAGAAATGCGACATTATTTGTTTGAATTAAACTGAAGTACTGAAAAATTACATCTTAATTTGAAGACTTATTTTCCTGTATATGACATGCATGTGCATGTTTTTACATTTTAACAGCACCATATATATAAATTTATTTATTTATTTATTTATTTATTTATTTATTTATTTATTTATTTATTTATTTATTTATTTATTTATTTATTTAAACAAATACCAAAAAACAAAATTTTGACTGTTCGTTACTTCCGCCTGACGTATGATCACGTGACAGTTGAACCGTTGCTGATGACCAATCCCCCTCCGGATAGTATTTCTGGAAACAGTCAACACTTGACTTCACCTCTGACCGTATCATTTCACACGTTTTCTTTAAAGTTAGCTAGGTTTTTTTAAGTACCTTGCCCTTGTCTGGGGTTCACATTTTACGGACTCGACGTAAGTCGTCCTCTTTGGAGAATGGCAGATTTCGACAGTAACCCGTTCGCGGACCCGGAGTTAAACAACCCATTTCAGGTAAAGTTAGCTTGCACAGTTAGCACAACTAGCTGCTGCTTTAGCTCACATTAATATCAAGTGTTGGTCATACTTAAACCAGGGAAATAGCATTGGCTGGGCGACGCTGCTATGATGAGGCTACTTGAATTTAGCAGCCATCAGCTGCTAAATTCAAACACTTGTCAATTGAGTGTAGTTACTTAGTCACTTAATGTTTGCACACCTTTCCTGACAGACGTAAGAAAACATTCAAATATATGTAACGCTTTAAAGTGACAGCCTTCCCTGGTGGTACAGTATAGCGGATGTTAGCTTTGACTCAAGACTCCAGCCGACTGGGAAAAGGACTTTTTTAATTCAAGCTTTTCTAATCACTTTTAAGTTAGAAAACCCAAATCATTATCAGATGCTGCCCTTTTTTTATTTACGTACGATCAATGTTAAGACATAAAGTGGTAATTCTAATTTTTTTAAGTGCTGCTTCACAACGGAAGTGAACATATTGTGGTTGAAGAGTCAAGCCCTCTTTCAGCTGTTTGACAGTCTTGTGTTTACTTGGCCTCGTCATGAGAAAGGCATGCATTTGCTCTTTGCTCTTAAAACCCTTTCTTTCTTTCTTTCTTTCTTTCTTTCTTTCTTTCTTTCTTTCTTTCTTTCTTTCTTTCTTTCTTTCTTTCTGTCTTGCTGTCTGTCTCATAATATCAGGTGTTGTAAACATATACACAAATGCAGCAATGCAGCAGCTAGTAAGCGTTTTCCGATTACAGCTTGAATCTGCTACTATTTTTTTACTATTTCAGAGATTCGTTCTTTAAATTGATGTTCAGTCAAAAAATATTTTGGGGAGAGTCTTTTCATCCAGGTACTTTCCTCATTATTACAAGATTCTGTTTATACAACTTGAGGGTTTTCTGGAGAACTTGAAACTGTCCATTGTACCAAGTAATATGGCCTACTTAATCATTTTCCTGCAATACCATTAAAGTAACATGATTCTAGCAGAGCAAATAGAGCAAAGTCTTTATTTTATGAACTTATATTTACACTACAACTTTGATATTTAGTTATTTTTAAAATGGTATGGGGAAAAACTTCAAAGATTTTCAGGGCTAATGAAATCTATAATTGGATTATTTTGTTGAAATATACATCACTTTTCAAATCTTCTCATTCATAAAGACAAAACCAGCTAATAACTTGGAGTTTTGCTCTTAAAATGATTGAAAGTGCCCAAATTATTCAGATGAATTATCTCTGAATGGTTTATTTGATTAATGATCACAGTCTTGCAAAATAGATATGGAAAACATGGTTATAAATAATCAAAATGAATGATCATGAATCCTCTACATGAGTAAATGACCCAAAATATTCTCACTCTGAATCAGCTTTGATTAATTACAGAAACTTGATTTTTTTTTTTAAACTGCTTGAAGGGAGGATACTGATGGTGTAGTTTGAGCACACAGACGCAGGAGAAGTGAATAATTCATGCAGTTCATTAGCATACTGACATGAGCAGTGAACCCCTGCTGTCCTGCCACTTTCCTGTCATTTTTCTGGCTCTCAGTGTTTTGCCTGAAGATAGATGGAGCTTTGTTCCCTTCTCTGAGCTATCGTCAATACTTTATGAAATCATATGGTGCCGTCATGGCAATATGTGGTACAAGGATCCCCCGCTGGCACCTTTCCTCCTTAAAAATCATCGCTCTCAGTTATGCATCAGATTGCTCTGCCCGTTTTTGTCCTAATTCTCTGAATGTGGGCTAATCAAAAAGAAAATTAGGCTCCATCTTAACTAATAAAAAGAAACATAAGGCTGCAAATATCACATTGCAACCCTCAGGAGCTTAATCGTACGGAAAATGTTGTAGAGACCATAAAGAGTATGCACTCGAGCTTATTCTTAAGAGTTGTACGTTTTGCATTAAGTGTCATTGTGAGGGTTATGCACCTGCTTCTACACAAAGCACACCATTTACTGCATTTTAATCATCATCAGAAAGAATTTCTTTAAACATTTAGGCAGTAATACAACTGGTGGAGCTTTCATGGTGATCTTTTGATTCATCCAATGAACAGGGTGAATATGCATGCGTAGACTGAGCTGTGCACTAGGGCAGAATTAAATTTTAAACGTAACATACCCTGAAATATTTATGACCCTGGTCTGGTGACATGTTTGTTTGCGTGTATGTGTGTGTGTGGCAGCAGAAGAGATGCTCCTAGTCATTTAAGAGTCGAGGACAGCACTGAGGGTGGATAAGGATAGCAGTGCAGGAATACACAGATTGGATGCAATTTGAATGAAACTTGTGTGTGGCTGAAGACTGCTGATGGTAAGCTTATTATAAAAAGAAATGTATGAAAATGTAGCTTAACAGATTGCTGCAAGGAAAGGACTTGTTCATGCAAATAGAGGCAGAATATGTTGAAGTTTATCTCTTTAGTTTGTGGTAGCTATAGTTGAATATGAGCTATATTTGCGCTCTTATCACCCTTAAGATATAGCACAAACAAACTTAATTTAGGTCTGATCTTGAGTAGTTTAGCTTCTGTTTTACGTTCCACTTTGTGTCATGGGGCTGCCATTCACTAACTTGTGTGAGCTGTGTTGTTTGTGGTTAAACAGAAAAGGGATTTGCAGCAAATAAGAAAAGCACAAAGTGTTTTTTTTTTATTTTTGTCTTGAGCTGCCAAAAGCACACGCTTCCCTTTCTGAAACTCCTGGGTTTGACTATTTATAGCTACCGTCTTGTGAAAATTATTGGAATCATCCCATCTTTGCCAGTATTGAATTATAGGCTGTTGCATTTATATAAAGAGAGCTGTTTAGCCTTCATTTGGCAGAATAATGGAGGGTTTTCACGTTAACATGAGCCATTTTACTCCTGAGTTCCTGCTTTGTGCTGCTGTCCTTGGGTAAAAAACAAATTTAAAGTGTATCAAGGATGGTATTGTTGATCCTAATGTTTTCCTTTACAGTGTTAAAGCTTTTTTGTACAGTGTGTTGCCAGTTTGAAATTTTCCCATGTGATTTTTTTTTTTTTTTCTTCTTTCCAGGATCCATCAGTGACACAAGTGAGACAAGCCACACCTGCAGGGTTAGAGGATTACAATCCCTTTACAGATGCCAAACCAGTGAGTGTTGTTTGACGTTATCAAGTGGCCGTGAGCTCGTACATGTAATACGTGGAAGAATATGAGGGATTTCTTGGACCTTAAAGCAATCCATTTTTTTTTATTTATTTATTTTTTTTTTTTACTTTCAAATGCCATATAAAATGGTCAGATGTGTCACTTAAGAGCTGTGTTGTTGAATGCAAGATTTCAATTCTCCTATCAGAGTCCACACATACAAATCTGATAGGGGATATTTTTTGTAAATGTTATTGAGAATTCACCAGGAACTGATCACGACTTCTAAAATGACTGATTTGTTTTTCTTTTTTTCAAGCATGAATTCATATTCATTGAGAACACACTTCTTGAGCTTGTATGGATACAGTTTCTTTTTAATCATAGTTGCTAGAATCTCATTTCATGCAAGTATGTTGTCACAGAAGCCTGACTATGACTGCAGTAGTCCATCTATCCATCCATCTTCTACCACTTATTTGAGGTCGGGTTGAGGGGGCAGCAACTTATGCCCAAACTTCCCTCTTCCTGGCCACTTCTTCCAGCTCGTCTTGGGGATACTTAGGAGAGGCGTAGTCCCTCCAGTGTGTCCTGGGTCTTCCCTGGGGCCTCTTTCTTGTGGCATGTGCCTGGGACATCTCACCAGGAGGCATCCTAACCAGATGCCTGAGCCACCTCATCTGGCTTCCCTTCTGGATGGCCACTTGAGAGCTCAGATATACCCTACGGAGGAAACTCATTTCGGCCGCTTGTATTCGCGATCCTATTCTTTCAGAAACTACCCACAGCTTATGTCTGCATCACAGTGGACACCGCACTGATTTGCCTGTGGATCTCCATTATTTCCACTCTCATGAATCATACCCCTGGATACTTAATCCTCCACTTGGGACACGACCTCATTCCCGACCCTGGGAGGACGACGGTCTCTTATATAGATGTGCTGATCCTTACTCCAGCTGCTTCACACTCGGCTGTGACCCACTCCAGGGAGAGTTGAAGATCGTGGCCCCATGAAACAACCAGGACCGCATCAACTGCAAAATTCAGACTTAATCCTGAGTAAATGCTTGATAATCAAAAACTATCATAAGCTTAAAATGAACACTGAAAGATTTACTGTTTTATTCTATTAGGAAATCTCAGGATTTTTTTTTTCTCAAATGAAACACTAAAATGAATATAGCATATTTTACCTATGAATTTAATCTTTATTATTTTCTTCCCGCCCGGTAAACTTTATATCTTGTGTCAGTTTTAACCAGTGGGCCATCAGAGTGAGAGTTGTCCATTAAAGGAGAGACTTTATAATTTCTGCATGCAAGTTGGACATTTTTTGTAAATATAGATATCAAACACAACCAAAATTGTCTTAAAACTCATTGCATCCTTTGTTTCGTTTTTTAAAAAAAATCTAATTTAGCATTTTTTCTGCTGTTTTATCCACACAAATGTTTCTTTTCTTTTGTCCATACAGCTCCTGTACTATCCCAACATACTTGGACAGAAATTTTATTATATATTTCCTTATATTCTATATACTGACCGGTCAATAAATCTCATGTCATTGTTGGTATATTTCACCAGTTTTTCAGCATTTTGAGCAACACATCTTCCTCATACTGTTACAGGTTTGACAGTATGTCAATGATGAGGGAGTTTTGTCATCTATGCATTATTATCAGACTGTCAGCAGGAGTGATGATGATGATGTCTGTCTAAAAATGCAATTACTCTCATGTTTCCTTTGTAGACACCTGCAGGGATGGCACCCAGAACTACAGGCCCAGCAGGCAGTACGCAACCTGCCATCATGAAACCCACAGAGGAGCCTCCAGCCTACTCGCAGCCTCAGGGACAGGTATGACTGATCACAGCTGAAGCTTACAGTCAAAAACAGCTACTTTTGCTCTTGGAACAGCATTGATTGTCCTGTGACTTTCTTTGTATGTTGTAATGTTTTTGTGTGTAATAATAGCAGGATTGTTATAAATAAGACGGTAGAGATTACATGCAGAATTTGCTTTAATGACCTATCTTCCTGGGAAATGGCTCTGGCTGTTCGTGTCTGGTGGTTTTGTTCAGCATCACCAGCAGATTTTGACCTGAGTGTTAAGAAGAGATCTGGTTTCATGCTGACTCTGTGGGCAGAAAAGCAGCTCTGCCTTAGGCCATCTCTGTTTGTGATTTGGCTTTCAAGCCAAGGTTGACACAGAATCAGAAGGTAACCGCTGCCGGTGTAGGAAATAACTTATCGTAATTTATTTTACTTGTAAACAAAGAAACTTCTGGAAACATGTTTGATCATGAAATAACCCAAAACATGTTTATTCAGAGATCTAAATAAAACAGTTATTGTGAGCTGAAATAAGACGGTCAATTCAGCTTTTACATGTGTTGACGTCTGTCGTTTGTGTGCAGGAGCCATCGCGAGCGGCTTCTGAGCTGCTGAGGAGACAGGAGGAGCTGGAAAAGAAGGCTGCAGAGCTGGACCGTCGGGAGAGAGAGATGCAGTCGCTCAGTGCCTCAGGAGGTGAGAATGATCCACCAGATGCTTGTTAATGTACAGAAATACTCAGCAGGATGTCTTCCAAGCATTTAATCTCCATGAATAATGACAGTAACACATTTTTTTATCTTAGTGGTTTGACTCCTGGTGATATTCAGTCTGCAGGATCAACACCACCCCTTATGTCTACATAGACACTTAGAGATAAATATTCAGCTATAAGCGGGGTGTGATTATCTGAGCCCAAAAATGAGAAATAATGGAAACTGCTTGGCAAACTATCTGAGCTATAGAAAGAGGTGATGCATTTGTCTAATATGCACACAAATAATTGTAAAAATGACAATTTGCACTTCCAGAAAAAGCAAATAAGTGGATTCTCTTGGTTTTTCTGCAAAGTTAGTCTATTTTGGTAATGTTTTCTACCTTAGGATTTCTACTTTTACTTATATGCATAAGACAGTCTCTATATCTGAGACCAAACATTGAAGTCTGATTCATGATGATGCAAGACTTCCTTGTATCGTCATTGTCATGCACACAAGAAACCAAACAGGAAGTCAGACTGCATCTGCAAGCACCCCCCCTATGCATGAGTTGACATCTATTTAAGAGAGCATCAATGTGTTCATTCTGTTGTATGAAACATGTTATTGATATGAATAAATTAATATTGCTCACACTTGAATTAAGTATTATTCTGTACAATTCAGTGTTTAAAAACACTCGCTGTGATTGTTCCAGGGAGGAAAAACAATTGGCCCCCCCTCCCAGAGAACTTGCCCGTGGGTCCGTGTTTCTACCACGACATCACCGTGGATATTCCTGTAGAGTTTCAGAAGACGGTCAAAATCATGTACTACCTCTGGATGCGTGAGTAACTTTTCATCATGATGTGTTGGGGTGGGAGGGGATGTAGAACAACACTCATTGGCCACTTTATTAGGTAAATTTCACCAAAGAAGATAAACAAAATACAGTACAAGCTTAATACTGGGCCATACGTTCCACTGTTTTCCCTTTGTGAACAACCCCACCCCCCGAACAAAGCAAACCAACAAAGACAAAACCAAAACAAACAAACAACAAAACAAGAACACCCAAAATAAAGTCATTAACTTAAAAACAAACCGGTATAACTGTATAAACGGGTATATATGCACATATGCAAACATATCCTTGCATATTCACATACATATAAATATAAAGAAGAGAAAAAGAAAGAAAAGGGGAAAAAAAGGGAAATTCTTAACAATATTATGAGAAAAAATAGTAATACTTATAGTGATTATATTGATAAGGGCAGCAACATTAGAATGATGAGGCATACAGTTACACAAAATACAGTAGCAGCAATAAAACAGCATTCAGCGTTTGGTGTGCAAGAACCAAAATCTCCGAGGAATGTTTCCAACATCTTGTCTAATCTGTGCCATGAAGAATTTAGGCAGTTCTGACGGCAAAAAGGTGGTCCAACACGGTGCTAGCAGGGTGGACCTAATAAAGTGAGCGTATATGTTGAAGTTGAAGACTTCTGGACTTCTTTTCTTTATTTGATTGTCATCTAATGCCCCTTTCACACTAGCACCTACTCAGCCCAGCCCAGCACCACACCGCCCGGTTTGTTTGTGTTCCATTACCAT